>SJYC01004040.1:0-17800 GCA_006408675.1 Madoqua kirkii | reverse complement strand
GAGATCCAATTGCCAACATCTGCTGGATCATTGAAAAAATAAGAGAATTCCAGAAAAACATCTATTTCTGCTTTATTGACTATGCCAAAGCCTTTGACTGTGTAGATCACAATAAACTGTGAAAAATTCTGAAAGAGATGGGAATGCCAGACCACCTGACCGACCTCTTCAGAAATCTGTATGTAGGTCAGGAAGAAACAGTTAGAACTGGACATGGAACAACAGACTGATTCCAAACAGGAAAAGGAGTACGTCAAGGCTATATATTGTCACCCTGCTTACTTAACTTCTATGCAGAGTACATTATGAGAAACGCTGGACTGGAAGAAACACAAGCTGGAATCAAGATTGCTGGGAGAAATATCAATCACCTCAGATATGCAGATGACACCACCCTTATGGCAGAAAGTGAAGAAGAACTAAAGAGCCTCTTGGTAAAAGAAAGAGGAGAGTGAAAAAATTGGCCTTAAGCTCAACATTCAGAAAATGAAGATCATGGCATCCGGTCTCATCACTTTATGGCAAATAAATGGAGAAACAATAGAAATAGTGACAAAATTTTTTGGGGGGGAGGGAGCCTCCAAAATCACTGCAGATGGTGACTGAAGCCATGAAAGTTAAAGATGCTTGCTGCTTGGAAGAAAAGCTATGACCAACCCCGACAGCATATTGAAAAGCACAGACATTATTTTGCCAACAAAGGTCCATCTAGTCAAGGCTATGGTTTTCCAGTGGTCATGTATGTGTGTGAGAGTTGGACTGTGAAGAAGGCTGAGCACCAAAGAATTGATGCTTTTGAACTGTGGTGTTGGACAAGACTCTTGAGAGTCCCTTGGACAGCATGGAACTCCAACCAGTCCATCCTAATGGAAATCCATTCTGAATATTCATTGGAAGGACTGATGTTGAAGCTGAAACTCCCATACTTTGGCCACCTGATGTGAAGAACTGACTCACTGGAAAAGACCCTGATGCTCGGCAAGATTGATAGTGTGAGGAGAGGAGGTCAAGAGAGGATGAGATGGTTGGATGATATCACTGACTCAATGCACATGAGTTTGAGGAAACTCTGGGAGCTGGTGATGAACAGGGAGGCCTGGAGTCCTGCAGTCCATGGAGTCGCGAAGAGTCAGACATGACTGAGTGACTGAAATGAGAGACATCAAGATTTTGCCCCTCAGACAGTATACGCTGATAGGTGTATAGATTGTGTGGACATTTAAGGTCTTGCTGTACTGATGTGTTTACATAGTTTCATGGAGATTTTAGACCACCAAAATGTTATTTCAAAGCTCTAATTTGCCTAATAGAAAGACGTTTCAGATATGTCACTTATAAAGGAGATTTTGTTTCTTTTCACTTAAAAAAAAGCTATTGGCTGAAAACTTGAAAATAATTTCTATAATAATAAATGCAACTGAACATTGCAAGAGCTTTGCAGTTAGACCTGGGTTGCAATCTCATTTCTGACAAATATTAGGTAAGTGAACTTGGGCAAGTGGCTTCAGCTCTCTTAGCTTCAGTTTCCTCATCTGTAAAACGGTGATGGTAATAGTTGTCTAGAGAATGACATTTGAATGTACCATGCCTAAAACACAATGCACATATAATTATCAATCACATAGTCAACCAATCAATCAGCAACAGCTAGTGAGCATTTTGAGCACTGAAATCCCAAATTCAGAGCTGAGTCTTCTTTTGTCTTCAGAGAAGTAGAGACTCTATTTCATTCCACACAGTTGCTAAAGGATTGTGGTCTCTAATTGCTTAAAAAAACTATATTAAAATATTAATATAAAGAGGAAAATAAGAAGCTTAGGTTGAAAACATACCTGTCTGGCTAGATATGTGAACGAACCATAATAATTATGAGTTTTATTCTATCCACAAGCCTATGGGACCTCCTTTTTTTTTTCTTTTCAGATAGATTTTGATGAAAAGATTTACAATTCTACCTAGAGCAATTTTCTGAAAAACTTTGCTGATATTTTCATGATAATTTTATGGAGTCATATTTTTATTTAAACTAAAATCTGGTAAACCATTCAGTCCAAGAGCTGTAGCAGTGTGTGAAATCCATTGATTTCTTTAAGGCATTGGGCTTACAATGGCCTCTTAACGGACCACCACTGGACACCACCAGATCACTTTTTGCCTTTGGAAGAAGAGTCTCAAAATATGAAGGAGTATCTCAAAAAACTGGGAGCACCTATGAGAACAGCACTTTGCATAACCATGTCATGAAATTTTGCTGACTTTGAGTGTGGCTCAGATGGTAAAGAATCTATCTGCAATGAGGGAGACCTGGGTTCAATCTCTGGTTTGAGAAGATCCCCCAAAGGCGGGCATGGCAACCCACTCCAGTATTGTCTGAAGAATCCTCATGGACAGAGGAGCCTGGTTGGCTACAGCCCATGGGGTCACAAAGAGTTGGACACCCTGAATGACTAGGCACGGCACATTTACACACCTATATGTAAATATGAATGAACAATGCCTTTACTTGCTCCCTTTCTCTCAGGCAATTGTGTAAATGAAAAGGGCTATAATTTTGCAAATTTCTTCTCTTTTATCTTATTTATTAACAGCAAGAAGGGGACAGTATTGTCTCTTATATGTTATCTTCTCTCATGTAAAGCATTGTGGTGTCGCAGAAAGAATGTGGATTTCTGAATTAAATCAACCTATATTTTCATTCTGGTTTCTCCTATTCACTAGTTGAGTAAGTTTGAAAACACAGACACACACACACACACACACACACATACACACACACACCTTTTTAAACCTCAGTTTCTTTATGTGTAAATAATAACTATCTCTTTGTTTAAAGTTAACTTTTCTCTTCTAGAGAAAGTAAAATAACATTTTATCCCCTTTGATATGAATGTACCACTTTATTGAAGCTGACACTCAGAGTATAAATGAAAACTCAAGCAACTCTTAATACCATCTTTTCCCTCTAGCATGGGAAGATAAGGGAAGGGCAGGAATTCCAGTCAGCTCAGCATGTTCAGGGTTACACGTCTTCACCCCTCCCCATAAGCGCTGGACACACTGACGGCCAAGAAGGACTGCACTGTTATCTCGACAGACATTCACCCTTAGAAACCCTCTTCTTGTCTCACAAGCCAGAAGAATAACAGAACTTGTGTCAGAAGATCCCAGGAAGTATATGAGGAGGATGTCAGGCCAGCCACATGCCTGTCTGTGGCCTTACACTATCTCAGAGAAAGGCTCTCAGTAAACCCCAGTCTTATAGGTCCAGTGGGACCGGTAGAGTCTGGTTCTTTTGAGGCAATGAGAGATGGGGCAGGAAAAGGGAGTGGCATGGAAGGCAGACTAATCACATCTACACTGAGGAAGGGCTTAAAGGTGGACTTTGACAGGATGACCAGGAAGAGAGGTCTTATGATATTCCAGGCAACTCCAACCAAACACATCTAAAATGAGAGTTAAAATCCAATCCCAAATTTTCAGTGACTCCCAAATCCGTAATGTCAGAGTCAAATTCCCTGGACTATTTAAGAATATCTAAGTAACTGCACTTTTAAATTTCTTTTGGGCTGGTTCTCTGACCAGAGAAAATCTCTGATAAAGTGGCTTCTTGGAAGAGTCTAGATTCCAGGAAGATGGAACTATCCCAGGAACCACTTATCAAAATGATAATCAAATCCTTCTGAAAAGTGTCTGGCCCATAGGAGACACTCAACACATGCTCGTTTCTTACTGCAAAAGGTTCATTTCTCCAATCTTTCCTTTTCAGGTGTCTCAGTGGTAAAGAACATGCCTGCCAATGCAGGAGATACAGAAGATGTGGACTTGATCCCTGGGTTGGGAAGATCCCTTGGAGAAGGAAATGGCAACCCACTCCCCTGTTCTTACCTGGGAAATCCCATGGACAGAAGAACCTGACAGGCTACAGTCCATGGGGTCACAAAGAGTCAGACTCCACTGAACGGCTGGGCATTCTCCATTCTCTCAAAAAAATAGGTCTCATATGTGCTAAGGATTGGCATTTATCTTGGGGCAAAGCGATGATGTGAACGTGAATGTGTTAGTCACTTAGTTGTGCCCAACTCTTTGTGATCCCATGGACAGTAGCCCACCAGGCTCCTCTGTCCATGAAACTCTCCAGGCAAGAATACTGGAGTGGATAGCTATTCCTTTCTTCAGGGGATCTTCCAAACCTAAGGATTGAACCGGGGTCTCTTGCATCACAGGAGTATTCTCATCTGAGCCATCAAGGAAGCCTTGAGAATGGCAATTCTAATCCTTCATAGAACGTAAAGTCTGGCTTTGACTGATGAGTTACACTATTTCTCCCAGACACAGTCTTGGCAATGTGATTCATTAGACTAAGCATGTTACTAGAAATTTTAAAAAAAAAAAAAAAAAGGCAAACAAAACAAAACGGGAATTCTAATTCTACCACTAATTAGCTTTGACTTTGGAAAGACCATGTAATACTCTTGGATGTCAGTTTCTGTAGAAAACAAAAGGACAGATAAGCTTTAAAGCCCCCTTTTTCTGAATATAGGCAACTATACAGTCATCAAACACATATCCTTGGGCTTATTCATGCCATAGTTCAACCAACCAAGCTCAGTAACCCTGTTTTTCTTACCTGATCTTATTACCACTTTTCATGCTCAGCTGGCTAGTAATGCCAGCAGGGTTCCATTGGCTTGTGTAACCATGTTCCTGTGGCACAAAGTTGTGCATAATGAAATGACTACCAAGGCTTAAGCTGCAAGCACAGACAAGCAGGTCTCAAGCAGGGCACCCTCTCCAGCAGTGGACAGCTGCTCAGTAGCTGTCTACACCATGATTTAACACTGGGAACTTATTTTGAATCAGCTCTTTTCGACACCAGATGTCCAACAATGACTATTTTCACAGGCCTTACACAGTCCCTGCAAGGCTGACACATGTCATTTCGCTCTAAAATGTGCTGTATCAATAACACGTCTCCACACCATCTCCTATCTCGGGTTTCCTGAGAAAAGGAAAACGTTCAAGTGAAATCAGAGACTCCGTTGGACTGACCAGTAAGTTTTAGCCTTTTTAAGGTGCCCCCATGTTTCAGGGTAGTATTGTGCACTTTGGTGATGCTGAGAACAGATTGATGCCAATAAGCCATTTGAGATAAGAACTAATTGGAAACAGAAGGTTGAAGAATGATGATGTTGGGAACGAGCAAAGGGGACAGACAAGTAATTATTCAGGCAGAATTTCTTTACACAAAAGGCAGATGGAAAAGGGAACAAAATTCCAAAGTCTATGGCAGAAGTAAGCAGCTGCACATTTCTTTTTTTGTGGAAAAGCAAACAGAGTGAGTGATTCACTAGGTTGGTAATGGGCTCCAGGGATCCCCAGGGAGTCACAATGTGCTGGCAGCCCCGGCATGTAAAATCACTCAGCGGTCTCCATCGAGCTCACCTCCTCAACTGACTCTAATTGTGAGGCATATGAGATGAGATTTAAGGAGAGATTGAAGAGAAACAGCCTCCTGTTCACACATGAATCATGGAAGAGGTGCACTGCGGAAAAGGCAGGAAGATCAACACACACGCCAAATGTTCCACATTCGTAACGAGCCATAGATCAGAGTCAACTGAACGTTTCCATTCATAACCATAAACTCCCTATACACAGGAATCATGAAAAGATGGCATCTTGGAAAATATTCCTCAAAATTATCATTGAGTCATCAGGTTGTGGATAAACAAAGCTCTGTGATCTCAGGGCTGACTTTGAAAAGAAAAGGCAATATAATAAATAGTAATCAGTGGGGAAAGCAGAGATGCCAGCTTCCCCTCAAAGCAAAAATCCATTAGTAGCAATCTGACTCAGCAGGACTAATTTAAAAGATATTTAATACAGTACTGTCTACAAAACAAAATTTTTAAATAAAGACATAAAAAGTCTTTAATTTTTGTCTCAGGCTCAAACTTTCTACCCTCATTTTCCTGTCTCTCTAAAATTAGATATAGATATGTACATGCTAGAGTGGACAAATGCATTGAAAGAACATTCTTCAAGGACGTCTCTCACAAGAAATGATAGCATTAAAGGGACCAGGTCCCTAGCTAGCTGGGAACATGAAACCAGATGCCAGACTTCACACTGATGAAGAAAGTTTTTAATAGGTAGAAAATGATAAAGAAAAGAAAAAACAGAAGAGAGATAAAATCTCATACAAAGTAAAAGCCATAATTTAGTCAATTCGGAAAAGAAAAAAGATAGGTATAAGTATTAAACACAACAAGAAAGGTCAATAATAGATTTCAGAATAATACATGTTATGATGGTATAATGTATAAATCTTTACAATGAGATTTTTTACTCCATTGGCATTTTTCACGAACTGAAGTACATCCAACCCCAATTGCAACCACTTATTTGCCCCAACTCCCTCTTCCCTTTTCCCCTTAAGTGTCTAGACTCCTCTTTGCTTCAGTTCAGATACCCACAGTTCTTCTTCTAGTCCATTTCCTTCCAGTCCTCCCTCTGGCTACATCACACCCAACCTGTGGCTTCAGACTCCAAGTTGGAGATGCCTGACTTGAGTTCTTGCCCCACCTTTAATATGAAACCTCTAGATTGTTCTCTCATAAAACTCATGGGTTTTCTGGTAAATTACACAATGCAATTTGAAATTATATATTTATTTCTATGTTGTTTTTTCTTCCCCACCACCCTGTGAACTCTCCTTGAGTGAAAGCTTCTCTGCTTTGCTCACCACTGAAATCCAGTTTCTGACAGAGAGCTGGGCACAGAGTAAGTGCTTAATAAAACTTGCTGCTGAATTAACAGACACCACTCCCCAAACCTCTAACAGGTCATAGGATTTTGCTACCAATGGTTAAAAGTAATAATAAGTTTTATGATATATAATAGTATTATGTATATTATGCATAACAATAACAATGGGCTTCCCTGGTGGCAAAAATCTGCCTGCCAATGCAAGAAACACCGGTTCAATCCCTGGATCAGAAAGATGCCCTGAAGATGGAAATGGCAATCCACTCCAGTATTCCTGCCTTGGGAAGTCCCACGAACAGAGGAATCTGGCAGGCTACAATCCATAGGGTCTCAATAGAGTGGGACATGGCTTAGCAACTAAACAACAACAGCAAACAATAACAATTATATCTAGGACTTAATGATTAACCTTGTGTAAGGCACTGTTCTGAGAATCTTATTTACACTGAGTCATTTAATCACTATGACACCCAAATGATGTAGGTACTATTATGATATACATTTTAGAAATGAAGACATTTATGCACAGAAAATTAGATAACTCACTCAAAGTCAACTGGCTATGAAATGATGGAACCTGTATTAGAAGGCAATCCTCAGAGCAGCAGGATGTGTATATTTATGAGAGATTTAAGAAATTGGATTACATGTTTGATGGGGCAGGCAAGTCTGAATCTTCAGGATAGGCTGAAGACCCAGGGAAGAGTCAGTGTTTTCATTCAAGTCTGAAAAAGGTCTGCTAGCAGGACTCCCTCTTCTTGAAGGATGTTAGTCTTTTCTCTTAAGGTCTTCAACTGATGGGAGAAGGCCTATCACTTTTCAGAAGGTGACCAACTTTACTTGAACAGTAAATATTTAAATGTTACTCACATCTTAAAAAATACCCTCACATCAACAGCTAGACCATTGATTGATCAAAACTGAGTTCCAAGACCTCACCAAGTTAATACATAAAATTAACCATCCCAGAGCCAGGATACAAATTCAGTTTACTTCCAACATCCAGATACTTAGATCATATACTATACAGGCATTTAGACTGTGAGGATTCCCTTAAAGTTCATTTTCTACACTTTTGACAGTAGAAAAAAAAATGCATAGATATTTGTGTTGTGTGTGTATGTAATTCTTTGTAAGAATTAATAAAATGTGGGGCATTTGTTTCAATAAGTTCCACAGGTAAAAATATTTTCTCATTTTATTGGGAAATTGTTTAGTACCAAGATGGAAAAAGATAAACTGTGTAACTTACAGTTTAAAAATGACATATTACTTATTGTCAATTTTCAAATGAGTTTTAAATTGCAGGAAAGACATTCAGCACTTCAAAGAAATTCTTATAACAGTATCCCAAGACAAAGAGAATAAAATTAATAGTTGTGTTTCTAAGCAGAACAGTGAACAGAAGTGACAACCCCTGAGTTCTAGTTTTAATTCTACCAAGAATGGTCGTAAACAGAGCCGATCATGAACACTCAGGATGACTATCAGTTCCCCACAGCAGCATCACCACCAACTTCCCTTCAAATCTAAAAGTCCAAGTTCCATGCTCATTTTTTAGAGCAAAGTACCACCTCCAGACATGTGGGTTAAATAAAAAATATGTCACCCTGTGGTTAATATATTAGGTCATGGATATACAATCACACAAGCAAAATAATTTATTATTTATAAGCCACCATAGTAGAGCACCAAATCCTGTCATCATGGAACACGGGTCCAGTCTTCTGTACTCTTCACATCCATAAAGTAGGGATAGAATTTCCAATTATGGGTGTTGACACTTTATAGAATATTAACAGAAGCAATTTCAGAAGCACATTTTCAGAGAACAGCTTTTGCTTTAAAGTAAAGCTTGGTTTGTAGGAGATTCCCAATAGAGAACTGGAGTAAATATTTGCAAGAGTTTTTTTTGTTTGTTTGTTTGTTTTTAAGATCTGAGGATAACAGAAGCTATTTGCTGAGAACTTTCATCCATCATTAAAACTGATACCCTGAAGCCTGGCAGTGAATGGAGTTCTACTCCATCGCCTGACCTACCCACTTTTTGGTGTAAACCACAGTAAAGGTGATGACTCATCAGATCCCAGAAAAATAAGACTCCAAAAGCCAGTTCCTTCAGGGCAGAGTATCCAAAAAGAACAATAGCTATGTCAATCACCAGAAATATACATCAGTTCATCTAAAATGTTCAAGCGAAAAGAGTCCAAACTGAGGAATCAAAATTTTTGTACAACTAGAGGCATGATAATTGATGATTTGGATCACCAAGAAACAATGTTTACATTTCAAACATCCAGGGCTTGATTTTCCTGGTATGAACATGAATCAGACAAAAAGGATATAGACAGTTACACAGGAGGAGACATGTTTCAGCTATGAACATTTCACTGGAAATGACAAAAAGAGCCTGTGGGAAAACCCAGAGGACAAGAGAATTGAGTGAACACAATAGGAACTTGAAAAAATGAAGTTAAAAGGGATAGAACCATGCCATTTAAGAAGAGAGCAAGTCACATTTCATAATTTTCCATTTGCCTCGTTTTTTTTCAGCTCTTGACAGTAAAGAGAAAATATGTTCGATCTTCTGCTGGGTTCCCCCAAAACAATGCCATGATAAGGCAATTTTATGGGGCTCAGCAAATACTGTCAGAGAGGATATTATGAAAAGTATGTAATAAATATATCAGCTCACGAGAAAATATCAGAGAGGAAGAGGTTGGAAGTTTTTTAAAAAGACTAGTTGTCAAGGGACTATGTAAACACAGAGAAGTGAAATGATCTCCAAATTTTAAATGTTGTTCAGTTCTTCAAGTTGTGTCTGATTCTTTGCAACCCCATGGACTATAGCACACCAAGCCTCCCTGTCCTTTACCATCTCCTAGAGCTTGCTCAAATTCATGTCTGTTGTGATGCCATCCAACCATCTTATCCTCTGGTGCCCCCTTCTCCTCCTGCCTTCTATCTTTCCCACCATCAGGGTCTTTTCTAATGAGTCAGCTCTTTCCATCAAGTGTCCAAAGTATTGGAGCTTCAGACTCAGCATCAGTCTTTTCAGTGAATATTCAGTGTTGTTTTCCTTTAGGACTGATGTTGGAATAAAAAGAGTTACTGACCATCTGAACAGAAAACTGGTAAGGAAGAGATGCTGTGGGGAAAATACAAACAATAACCTGTTTTATGAAGCACCCCACTCCCCACCCCCACCCCCAGCCCTGCATGTCTGGAGCATATTGACCTCATTTGCTGCCCATCTGAGACACAAGAGGAAGGTAGAAACATGCAACCAGGGGAGAGTTAGGAAGAGGGGCGGAGCCTGAGGGGTCATTAACATGCACAGCAGGTGGCAGCTGAGCCCTGGTGACTTAATAAGATCCCCTAAGTAAAACAGCAGATGAAGAAGACAGGATGGGCACGTATAAAGATGGGATAGGCACTGAAAGAAATAGCAAAGTAATAACAAGAATTGGATTATACAGTGGATTAGAAAGAGGAAGTATTAAATTTAGTAGAAAGGGGAAGAGAAAGCCTGTAAAACAAAATAGGAAACTGATGAGGAAAAGGGACTCACATGCTAAACAGAACACTTAACTGATTTCAGAAAATGATATGAACTGGAGATAAGTCAATTATCTTGATCAATCAAGTAACACAAATGTTAACTGAGACCAAGTTTGAAAGTCGCCCTCTTCTCCAGGCCTCCAGAATCTTTATAAAGCAAACAATTTCCCTTTGTAGTGTATTTCCCCCACACACCTCCCTCAGCTGATAGTGAGTGAAAGTTGCTCAGTCATTTCTGAATCTTTGTGACCCCATGGACTGGGGCCTACCAGGCTCCTCTGTCCATGGAATTCTCCGTGTAAGAATACTGGAGGTTGCCATTCCCTTCTCCAGGGGATCTTCCCAAACCAAGGACTGAACCCAGGTCTCCTACAATGCAGGCAAATTCTTTACCATCTGAGCCACCAGGGAAACAAATGGTACAGGCAGATGGTGATGGTAGAGGCTCGCTTTAGTCACAGAGAACACAGTCAAAGTGTTGCACACTCCTAAAAGCAAGTCAGACGTCTTCCTCTTCTACAAGGGTCAGCACTTCCATGATACATAGCGAGTTCTAGCTATAATTTGATCTAACTGAGTTTTAAAATATATGAAGCCATGCGGAAGCTAGAGCTGTTTTGCAAGAATATACCCAAGTAGAAGAGCAACTGAAGCAAAGTTGGTTTCCATAACTTTCAGTTCACAGTCCCCTTTTCTGTACCCCATTCCTGCTCTCATCTTGGCAGCCACTGGGGTCTCCCTGAACTCGCCCCTGCCTTTCATCTCATTAGCATCCTGAGTAGGCACATTGCCAGTGACCATAGCTCTTCTGAGCCAAAGGACACATATCCAGGTCTTGAATCTTCATTAACAGACCTGCTTTCCTCTTATCTTCTCTATTTTTTAAAATAGCTTTCTTCTGGTCTTGTGACTTTTCAACATATGAATAAATGTTCTGCCTCCCTCTGTTCTAAAAATGAGTGGTTTGAAAAAGCCGTAAGTCAGAAACAGGTTCAGATGGAAGCATTTTTTTCTCTTCCCTGTCCACTCCAATATTGTAAAGTCCATTATTCTTTATGCTTGTGGAAAGCACAGGGCCACATTTCAACTTCACCTGAATGCCCTCTTGCATAGCTGAAGATTTTGCAATAGTTTATGAGGTGAAAGCATATTAGGGTTTAGTTTTTGCGGTGGCGGTGACGGTGGTGTTGTGGGGTGGTGTGTATGTGTATGTCCTTCCAAAGAGAAGGTGTTCTTTTCACCTCTATGCCTCTTTCGGGCTTCAGCAGAGAAGAAAGCCTCTACAGTTTACGTTCGCTTTGTCAGCCCTGTAAGCAACCATCTGTTTCAGCGGTGGAGTGCGATCTGTCAGTTTTGTTTCTGGTGGGGATGTAGTGGCAGGAGCTGGCTCATAGTTGCTTCTTGGAGAACTGCAAAGTAATTAACCATTCCTGTACTGGCTACAAAAGAGATGGCCACTCTCAACGTTGGCCAGATTTTTGCTTTATCCAGTGCTGGAAGTACTACAAAAACCTGAATAGCTATTCATCATGCTTCATTGTTCCCTAAAGAGGCAACATGCTCTTTGTTATAAAGGCAACCTGGATTTTCCGACATACCGTTTCATTTCAATGTCTGTGTGCCAAAGATGGAACAAAGTCTGGGTGCTGTAGACAAACAATCAGAACATGACAGTGACAAACACCCTGAGAGCACGAGTTCCCCAACATGTGAACAGGGGCCTACCGTTCACAGACGACGGGGGTGTGAGCTGGGGCTGGCAGGAAAACAGGAACGGGAGGGGGCAGGAGACTGATTTTTAAAATACTGGGGAGGTGTGATGCTTTTCTGATGGAGTATAACATTACAGGACACAATCCTAAGAAATCAAAAACCTGGAAAGAGATAAGGACCAACAAATTTTATTTTTTCTTCTATTTTCCTCCTAGATTCTCTTCATTTGTCTTTCCCATTTTTTCTTTAATCTTGAACATAATGCTCGGTCTCTGTTGCCATCCATAAAATAGGCCCAACGTTGAGCTACAAGATGTTGAAAACACCTCTCAAATGGTTATATAAAACAGATTTTGAGAACTTTTAGAAATAGTAAGGGAATGAATAAATTATTGTTTTGTTTCTAACATTATGCTCTCTGGACACACTGGAGTATGTATTTATTAATTTAATAGTACTATAGGACTGCTGCTGCTGCTGCTAAGTCGCTTCAGTCGTGTCCGACTTTTTGTGATCACATGGACTGTAGCACGCCAGGCCTCCCTGTCCATCACCAACTCCCAGAGTTTCAACCATCTCATCCTCTGTCATCCCCTTCTCCTTCTGCCTTCAATCATTCCCAGCATCAAGGCCTTCTCCTATGAGTCAGTTCTTCACATCAGGTGGCCAAAGTATTGGAGTTTCAGCTTCAACATTAGTCCATTCAACGAACACTCAGGACTAATCTCCTTTAGGATGGACTGGTTGGAACTCCCTGAAGTCCAAGGGACTCTCAAAAGTCTTCTCCAACACTACAGTTCAAAAGCATCAATTGTTTGGCACTCAGCTTTCTTTATAGTCCAACACTCACATCCATACATGACTAGTAGAAAAATCATACCCTTGATGAGACAGACCTTTGTTGGCAGAGTACTGTCTCTGCTTTTTAATATGCTGTCTAGGTTGGTCATAACTTTCCTTCCAAGGAGTAAGTATCTTGTACCTTTATGGCTGCAGTCACCAACTACAGTGATTTTGGAGCCCAAAAAATAAAGCCAGTCACTGTTTCCACTGTTTCCCCATCTATTTCCCATGAAGTGATGGGACCAGAGGCCATGATCTTAGTTTTCTGAATGTTGAACTTTAAGCCAACTTTTTCACTCTCCTTTTTCACTTTTATCAAGAAGCTCTTTAATTCTTTTCTTTCTGCCATAAGGGTGGTATCATCTGCATATGTGAGGTTATTGATATTTCTCCCGGCAACCTTGATTCCAGCTTTTCTTCCTCCAGCCCAGCGTTTCTCATGATGTATTCTGCATATAAGTTAAGAACGCTGGGTGAAAATATACAGCCTTGACATACTCCTTTTCCTATTTGGAACTAATCTGTTGTTCCATGTCCAGTTCTAACTGTTGCTTCCTGACCTGCATACAGATTTCTCAACAGGCAGGTCAGGTGTTCTGGTATTCCCATTTCTTTCAGAATTTTCCACACTTTGTTGTGATCTTATCCATTACATTTTGGCCTGTTATTTCTATTGTTCTTTTTTTAAAAAATTGTGTACATAATATTGAGGCCTAACCAAAACCATATGGGGCAAGGTAAATTTTACTTCCTATTTTTAAGAAATTAAAGTCTTTAAGCTGGGAAAATCATTAATTTATAAATTTAAGGGTATCATCTTCTCAACTCAAATATTTCAACTAAGGTTCTCTACATGACTTCAAAATTTTTGAAGTATTTGTATGTTTAATTAGACTCACACAAATATTTCTGTTGTCTTGATTAAATTCAGTTTATATTATCCCACCACTCTTTATAGAAAGAGAGAATATCCTGCATCTGACCTTTGGGCCCATCTGGTCTGGTGGCCATGGCATTTATAGATATTTTGACTAAACAGGTACAGGTATCTTTATCCTGCTCTCTGCATCCAAAATAATACAGATTATTCTTATCAAGGTAGAGTCTTTTAGAGAATATGGAAAGTTCAACCAAAAAGAAAGTTCTTGGCAAAATTACACAGGAAGAGGTTGTTTAAGTGCTGTATCTTTGACCCTCTCATTATAATTCAGTATATGTGAAAGCAGGCTCAATGTTATGTTCAACTTGCAATTCTCCCTTTTGTGTTTACCCTCAGGTTCAGTTCTTTCAGCCTATAATAGAAGGCTTCAGAGTGGACTCCATGACATTTGCCTATATCCCATGCCTTCTCTCTCTTTTGTCTTTACCTCTCCAGCACATTCAAACAAAATTCATAGGAAGATCCACTGTTCCCAAGAATACTGACATGCTTAGGCATCTCAAAACTCACTGAGAGGTGATGACTCACCCTTATCAACAATCAATAAAATCGTTACAAACTGATTTATGCTATACATTTACACTTGTGACCCCAGTTCTACTTCCAGTGTGTGGGTTTTTTTACTTATTTCCAACAATGCAAAGATAGCATCAGAATCCACAGTGTAAGGGCTCAGTCTCAAGAGACTGCCCCCAATTCAGGTGCAAATCACAAGTCCAGGTAGTCACTTGGGTTTCCAACTAACCAAATACAGATCAGAAGTTCCCAAGAGGTTCCTATAGCCTTCTCCTCAGATTTTATTAATTTGCTAGAGTGGGTCACAGAACTCAGGTAAATGTTTACTTACTAGGTTACTAGCTTATTGTTAAACAGTATAACTCAAGAACATCACATGGAAGAGATGCATAGCACAAGGTGTGGGGGAGGGGCTTGGAGCTTCCATGCATTCTCCAGAGACTGTTCTTTTCTGAACTCTTCACTGGTTCACCATCCCAGAATTTTTCTGACCCTCATCCTTTTTTTTTCTTTCTTTTTTTATGGAGGCTTTAATACATATGCATGACAGATTAAATCATCGGTAGTCTGTGATTGAATTCAATTTCCAGAGCCCTTTCCCTTCTTCAGCGGTCAAAAGTGGGGCTGAAACTCTATAATCATTTGACAACTTATTCTGGTGACCAGCTCCCATTCTTTGGTGACCTAGGGGCATTCCAGAAGTCATCTCATTAGCATAGCAAAAGATATCAGCAGCTTCTTCTCAGGAAATTCTGAGGCTTTTTGGAACTCTGGAGGGTCTGTACAAAGACCAAATATATATTTCTTATTATACATCACACTATCACACTAATATTTATGTACAATTGTGTGCATATATATATATATATATATATACATACATAAAAATTTGTGAATACACACACACACACACACAAATGGGCTTCTCAGGAGAATTAGCAGTAAAGAACCCGCCTGCAATGCAGGAGCTGTAGGAGAGGAGAGTTTGATCCCTGGGGTGGGAAGATCCCCTGGAGATGGGTATGACAACCCACTCCTGTGTTCTTGCCTGGAGAACCTTATGGACAGAAGAGCCTGGCAGGCTACAGTCCATAAGGTTGCAAAGGGTCAGACATGACTGAAATGACTTAGCACATGCCAAATAGATATTTCAACAGAATGAAATGGGAAGAAATATATATTCTTTAAATGGTTTTCTTTGTCCTATGATGTACAAAAATTTTTGATTTCAGAAAATATACTTTCAGTGGTAATGCATTTTTAGGGAAAGCATATTGAAAACGCTCTGTTCTTTTTAAAAACCTTAGCTTCTCAGATAACTATATAGTATTCAAATTTTTGTAATAATCTATCAGAGAAAAGAACCAAAAAAGAATAGAAATATATATACATGTATATGTATATATAAATGAGTCACCTTCGATGTATCTGAAACTAACACAATGTAAATCGATAGTGTGCTGTGCTCAGTCACTAAGTCACGTTCAACTCTTTGTGATCTCATGGACTGTAGTCTGCTAGGCTCCTCTGTCTACAGGATTTTTCAGCAATAATACTGGAGTTGGTTGTCATTCCCTTCTTCAATACATCAATAAAGCTGAAGAAAAAAGTAAAAAAATAAAAATAAAAGCTTTGGTTTAACACTTAAAGGTATACTAATTCAAAAGTATAGTGATAACTTCAAGTTATTTAGATTCTTGATCTTTCATGGCTGTCACAGTTGAAAAAGACATTTTTCAAAGGAAAGGATATTGATATGGAAGAAGTACATCACTGTCTGCCCTTACAACATCATACAAGCAATATTTCAACTCCACCCATAATTCTGAAAAGTTTCTATTGAAATGTACCTAGAATTCTGTATCTTCCTTAATGTCATTCAGTTGTTTGAGGAAATAAATTGAAGATGTTATAGTTTTCTACTGGTAAAAAAATAGGCACAGTTCAATTTCCTCCACTGTTATATATCAAAACAAGTTTGGGAATCCTCTATTTCAAAATTTTTAATTGTTTGGATATGAGACTTCAAACTGACAAAATATCTGCATTACTTTTAGCAATAAAATCACTCTGAATTTTCCTAGTATGGATTTTTAAAAGCTTTCTCCATGGCATAAATATCTTTCAAAAGCCATTGCTTTTACACTTCTTGTTAAAATGGCACATTTACAAACATATATATGTACTAGATCACTTCCCTAGACAGCAATTTTTTCATAATTTGTTAGCTAAAAAGCTACTATGAAGGACAAAAGTATCAATTGTGCCATTTTCTTGTTCTCTTGTACCTGCCTTATTACTAATTTCTCAGCCAATTTCCTTCACAGGCATCTTATTAATAATGATGTTTGTCTATTTTGTCCACTTCCTAACCTGGATAATGTAATGAATTAATCAAGTTAATGTAGCTTCACATTAATGAAATTCAGTATATCACATTATTAAATGGAGAGGATAAGTAATGCAAAGAAAATTTTTTCAAATTACGTTTCTAATAAAGAACTTGAATCCAGAATACATAATGAGTTTTTTAAACCCAACAATAAGAAAATAATGACTTGACTCAATTTCAAAAAATGGCAAAAGTATGAAGAACAGATAATTTACAAAAAAAAAAAAAAGATGTAAGAATGGGGAGAAAGAAATAAGCACAGGAAAAGATACTTACTGTCATTAGCCATTAAGAAAATGCAAATTAAAAATCACAGTGAGATACCACAATACACCTATTAGGATTCTAAAACAAGAAATATCAGCAATAACAGCCATTGGCAAGAATACAGAGCCACTAGCTCTCTTCTGTATTGCTAGGAAAGTGCAAAATGATACAGTTATTTTCAAAAAAAGTTGATAGCTTCTTATAAAGTCAAACATATATTTACCATATGATCTGGCAACTCCACTCTTGAAAATCTACCCTAACTAAATGAAAATTATGTTCACCTAACCTGCACACAAATGTTTAAATTGCTCTTTTTTAAAATAATTTTCTAAATTGGAAACAACTCAGAGGGATTTCATTGAGTAAATGGATAAACTATGGTTTCATCACACAATAGAATACTACTCAGCAATAAACAAACTATTAATACACACAGCAATATGAACAAATTTCATAGGGATTATGCTGAGTAAAAGAAGGCAGTCTCCAAAGTCACGCCTTGTATGACTCCATTTTTAAGAAATTCTTGACAGGACAAGGCTTCCCTCATGGCTCAGTCAGTAAAGCCTCTGCCGGCAATGTGGGTGACCCAGGTACGATCCCTGGGTTGGGAAAATCCCCTGGAGAAGGAAATGGCAACCCACTTCAATATTCTTGAATGAAGAATCCCATGGACAGAGGAGCCTGGTAGGTTACAGTCCATGGGGTTGCAAAGAGTAGGACACTACAGCACGACTTCACTTTCACTTTCTGACAAAATAAATCCACAGCAGTTGGTAGGAAGTCAAGAAACACCT
>SJYC01004039.1:0-21390 GCA_006408675.1 Madoqua kirkii | reverse complement strand
TATTTGCTGGCATATTGAGTGCAGCACTTTCACAGCATCATCTTCCAGGATTTGAAATAGCTCCCCTGGAATTCCATCAGCTCCACTAGCTTTGTTCATAGTGATCCTTTCTAAGGCCCACTTGACTTCACATTCCAGACTGTCTGGCTCTAGGTGTTATAGGCATGTAATCAGACTGAATTATTATAGTGACCTTCTTTATGATCTCCACTTATGTTTATGAAACCAATGTTAGGTAGGCTAAGTGAACGGCTCACCTGTATTAGTCTGTTGTCATACGTAACAATAGTTAGCATCACGGAGGCAATGGACATGAATTTGACAAACTTAGGGCTTTAGTGAAGGACAGGGAAGCCTGGCATGGTCCAGTCCATGGAAAGGCAAAAAATCGGACTCGACTGCATGTTGCGTGGTTCAGGCTCTGCAGTTGCAGGGAGCGGTCCCTGCTCCACGCAGCGTCTCTCTACCCTGGGCCTCTGGCGGGCACGCTCACCACAGGCGGCTCGCTGCGTCAAGCAGCAGGAGAGTCTCCTTCATCTTTATTGTTTTCAGAGCTCAGCTTGAGAATGACATAACCCCTAGGAAGAAAGCGTTTCCAAAAGAAAATTACACGTGTGGAGAATCCAGAGACAGTCACACACAGTCTCTGTGCAATCCGCTTCGAAGCTGAAAGACCTGTGTCCCTTATGTGGGACTCAGCTGATCAGATTAACTCAGAATGAATGCATTGGGACATTCTGTGCCTCTGCAGAATCCCTTCACATTTGCCATGTAAGGAGCACCAATAAAGGAAGGGATGTTTGATTTCTTCTCACAGTGACCACCCCCACTCGACGAGGGGTGCTGGTGTTAGTTACACTGGACCTTGGGGACCCGCATAGAATTCTGCTTCCCAAATTGCCCCAGGTTATAAACTCAAATATCTTTGACTCTGAAATACCCCAATACAATCCACTCTTTTTGTTTCTGTCAATATTATTTTTAATACAAAGGAAAACGTTTGCATGGTACATGGGCGTGGAAACTAGTTGTTAAAAAATTTTTATGGCTTCAAAAGAGAAGAGGAGCTGGTGTGCTGTCTACTCTTATCCTTGCTAGCAGGGTCTCTTGTCCATAAACACAGCACATCTGCCATGTTAAGGGCTCAGGAGGCTTTCCCAGGCAGCACAAGTGGTAGAGAACCCTCCTGTTGACGTAGAAGACGTAAGAGACTAGGGCTGGATCCTTGGGTCTGGAAGAACCCTTGGAGCAGGAAACGGCAGCCCTCTCTAGTATTCTTGCCTGGAGAAACCCATGGACAGAGGAGGCTGGCAGGCTCCAGTCCATGGGGATGCAAAGAATTGGAAATGATGAAGCGACTTAGCACAGCACACACGTCTCATATTAGAAACGATTAGCACAGAGACGATGTGTAATTGAGTCACCGTCTGAATTCTCTACACAGATAACATTTTCTTTTTAAAATGCTTTCTTCTTAGGGATTATGTCATTGTCAAGCTGAGCTCTCAAAACAATAAAGCATAATACCTGTCATTGTACAATTTCCCCTTAATTTGCATTTGTTAAAATGGCTTTCAGAAATTTTCCAACTTCACCTGAAAGCTCACCGTTCAAAACCAGTGCGGAAATGTGCTGGCGCTGCTCTCCTCTCATATCTCATTAGCACTGTAATCTTCATTTATCAACATTTCTCACAAATCTAATTATTAGTAATGAAATAGTGCCAGTCAAGCATGCTCATTGCAAAAGATCCTGATGCTGAAAAAGATTGAAGGGAAAAGGAGACAGGGGTGGCATGGTTAGCGGATTCGGTGGTTAGATGGTAAAATGGACTCAGTGGATGTGAATTGGAACAACTCCAGGAGACAGTGGCGCACAGAGGAGCCTGATGTGCTGCAGTCCATGGGGTCACAGGAGTCAGAAAGAATTAATGACTGGACGGCTACATCCTTCATACTCTGTGTCAGTTGTGGTTCATGAAGCTAAGGCATTTGACTGAAAAGTTCTGAGCAGTTCTTCAAAGCCCCGACCACGCCACTGGGCCGTCACACAAATGGCACCTTGTGCCGTGGTCTAGGCGCAGGGGCGTCACGGCCTCTTCACATTTGAGTACATTCAGAACACTGAGTCAGGTGCACCTACTTGAAAAGTTTGAGGACTTTTGCTTAAGATAGCTCAAGTCAGAAAGTGAGGCTTCAGGAAGGTCTGACCGTCTGTTGTACTTCAACAGATTTCCTTCATAAGCCAAGTTACTGTCAAAGAAATGCTCAGATGCAAAATGATAAACAGTCCAGCTGAAGCAGGTCTGTTTCATTTTGCTGCCAATATCCTCAGCTAAGAGTAAATGCAAGATACTCATATGGGCACTGGAGAGGAGGAAGAATAAAGTAAAGTATTCCTTACTCACTTCATAAATAAACATCTCGAGATTATGCATTATTTGTACCTCAGATTCTTTAAAAACAAAGTAGGCCAAGAGGAACAAATCTTTCACACTATCATGTACTGACATAAGGAGGAGAGATTTTTCAGAGTGGTTAGCTTACCATTCTCTTCCTTAATTACTCAGTTAAGTCCTTGGAAACAAACATTACAAGTGAACGAGACAGTTAACCAAAAGAACTCAGGATCATTTAGAATTAGATGCTATCTATAAATACATTCAAAAAGTATCCCTTTTTCAAGACAAGGATGAAGTAGGGCATTGGGCTTTTAACAGGACAGTATTTGCCTGTTTCTGATCCTGCAAGGAGATGCAACAGTCCATCCTAAAGGAGATCAGTCCTGAGTGTTCATTGGAAGGACTGATGTTGAAGCTGAAACTCCAGTACTTTGGTCACCTGATGCGAAGAGCTGACTCATTGGAAAAGACCCTGATGCTGGGAAAGATTGAGGGCAGGAGGAAAAGGGGACGACAGAGGATGCCATGGTTGGATGGCATCACCGACTCGATAGTCATGGGTTTGGGTGAACTCCGGGAGTTGGTGATGCACAGGGAGGCCTGGCGTGCCATGGTTCATGGGGTTGCAAAGAGTCAGACGCGACTCAGCGACTGAACAGAACTGAACTAGATGGTTAGCATAAAGTAAACATACACTTAGCATATATTCCAACAATTTTATTTTTAGCCAAATATCCTAGAGAAATAATATGTTTCAATAGTATGTTTTCTCAAAGAGTCAGAACCGACTGAGCAACTGAACTGCACTGAACTGATCCTTCCCTGGCGAGTACCTACTGAGGTCCATGTCTTGGAACAGACTGAGGCCTCTGGTGAGTTTGAATTTTGAAGTTTGCCTGGTGAGTTTGCCTTTTGAATTCCTCTCCCCTAAGGACTATCTGCTCTTCCCCAGCCTTGCTACAAGTGGCCCTTCTGGGACCACCAGAACTCTGCTCTCTCTTACAGGTTTTTACCTTCGGTTGATTTCCTAACTTGTTTGTGTTTATGCAGAGTTTTTTTTTCTTTTTTTTCTTTTTTCCCTCTTCATGCATTCTGGCCCAGCTGGGCTCATCCCTGACCATTCTCAATCAGGAGGTTCAGAAGTATATTCCAGGCATTGACTACTGTCTTCAGCCATCATTTGAGGCATATATTGGTTTGTTTGTTTGTTTGTTTGTTTTTTGCTGTGATTATTTTTTAAATTCTATTTTACATTGGAAAGTGAAAGTGAAGTTGTTCAGTCGTGTCCAACTCTTTGCGACTCCATGGACTGTAACCTACCAGGCTCCTCCCTCCATCGGATTCTCCAGGCAAGAGTACTGGAGTGGGTTGCCATTTCCTTCTCCAGGGGATCTTCCCGACCCAGGGATAGAACCCTGGTCTCCCGCATTCCAGGCAGACGCTTTAACCTCTGAGTCACCAGTTGATTTACAATATTGGGTTAGTTTCAGGTGTACAGCAAAGTGATTGTCATGCATATGCATATGTCCATTCTTTTTCAGATTGTTTTCCCATATAGGTTTTACAGAATAAAGAATAGAGTTCCCTGGTACCATACAGTAGGTCATGCACAGTTGATTCCTATAAAATATGCTCCTTGGAAGAAAAACCATGACAAACCTAGACAGCAGATTAAAAAGCAGAGACATCGCTTTGCTAGCAAAGGTGCATATAGTCAAAGCTATGGTCTTTCTGGTAATCTGTATGGCTGTGAAAACTGGAACATAGAGAAGGCTGTTGAGTGCTGAAGAATTGATACTTTCGAATTGTGGTGCTGGAGAAGACTCTTGCGAGTTCCTTCGACAGCAAGAAGATCCAACCAGTCTATCCTAAAGGAAATCAGTCCTGAGTATTCATTGGAAGGACTGATGCTGAAGCTGAAATTCCAATACTCTGGGCACCTGCTGTGATGAGCTGACTCATTGGGAAAGGCCCTGATGCTGGGAAAGACTGAAGGCAGGAGGAGAAGGGGACGACAGAGGATGAGATTGGTTGGATGGCATCACCAACTCAATGGACATGAGTTCCAGCAAACTCTGAGATAGTGAAGGACAGGGAATCTTGGTATGCTGCAATTCATGGGTCCACAAAGCTTTGGACACCACTTAGCAACCGAACGATATATATGCTAATCCCAAACTTATAATGTATCTCTTCCCCCACCTTTCCCCTTTGATAACCATTGGTTTGTTTTTAAAGTCTGTGAATCGATTTCTTTTTTGTAAGTGAGATATGTAACATTTTTTAGAAAATTTTTAATGCTGTTTGCAGCAACACAGATGGACTTCTGCATTATTAAACTAAGTGAAGTCCGAGAAGGACGGATATTGCACAACGTCAGTTGCACATGGAATCTAAAAAAAAATGCAAGTGATTTCTATGTTGTTATCGCCATTTTATAGACAGAGATACTGAGGCTTAGAAAATTTTCAAGCCTTGCCTTAAATCATAAACTGTTAATTGCCCACTTGGTATTTGAATCCAGTTATTCCTAAATCCAATATGACATTAAATGTAACCTCTCCCTGCCCTGTTTACAGTTTTTAACCTTTGATTCTGTTTCTTAGAGAAGCTACCTTTCAAGTGTCAGATTAGCTTCAAAGGCTGAATCATTCTATACCCAAAAGAGCAAGGGCAGTCAAGTCACAGTGAGCTGAGTTTAAATCCTACAAGTGACATTTAGAAAGCTACACAACTCTGGAAATGTGACATTTCTTCAACTCAGAGGTTTCTACCTGTAAAACTCAAAAAATAGATACATCAACTTTTTAGGAATCTTCAATGGAATCTGACATCAGGCAGGCACAATAGTAGATCCTCGGTAAATGGAAGATGCCGTAAAAGTATTAGGCACTATAAACTAGAGAACATACAGATAGTGTACTTTCATAGCGTCATTACAAGCCAGGCTGTCAAAGTCAAACAGCTCTCAGAGTAGACGTTTATAATTAATTTTCATGCGTAGAAGAACAGTTGTGAAACAGTGACCACAATGGTGTGTATTTCTGGCAGGTCAGTGACATTTGTTGTCGTTTTCATGGCACACCCCCAACATCATTTTATCTCTAAAATGTAATTACTTCCTGAACAAAGAATCAGAGCAGCGGAACACTAACAGCCTAAATAAAAGCAGTTCACTTGTGGCTCTTCCTTTGTGAAATGGAGTAAAAAAGACATTATCTCCGTAAAGTGTGCGTTTTCTCTCCACCAAACGGAGGACAGTTGAATGATGCACGTGTGTTTTCATCTTTATTTTGAAACTTCAGAGCATTTGTGCACCTTGTATTGCTTTTTCTCGTTCATCGCTGGGAGAAGCCGAGACACCTATCTACGCAGAGATCCATTTGGCCAGGTTTTGCAATATGCTCTGCAGTTTAGAAACAGGATAAAGCCAGAAGTGAACAGTGCAGGAGCCTGAAGAGCTGAAAACTGAATGCTTTGTCAATTTTAATTATTTTTACTAAACAGTGTGGTTGTTTTATATACAGTTTAGATGTAGACGCACTTTACAGGTCTCTGAGTCTCCTAGGTTTTAGTAGGCTTTATGGACAATTTTCTGTAGATAAGCTGCGTCTGACCGATTTCTAAAGAAGAGTTGTCTGAGTAGAGAGGCATATGTGCTGGCAGTAGGGAGGCAGACGGGAGACTAGAGGATGGCCTTTCTCTAACTCACTGCCTGGGATGAGCAAACGCGGAGGCCTCTGAGCCTCGCCCGCCCACCTGCTGCACCGGGACCCCCCACTACGCCCGAGTCCTCAACGTCTCAGCGGGTGGCTGTTGGGTGCAGGTTGTGTGCGGATGGTGTTTGCATTTCTATTGTTACCCTAAACCACCTGTGTCTTCTGCCGAGACGCTGTGCTGGAATTTCGTTCCAACTTCCTCTGTCTCCTTCCTTCGTCAACATTTTCATACCGTGATCTTACTTTCTCTTGAGCCAAAGGTGATTATTCTTTTCCATGGATATTTGAATACTTCTCTGACTGCACCGCATGTAAGGTCAGGGGAGCAAAGGCGAATATGTGGCCCTGTGAGTGCCTGCTTTTCTGCACCCCTTAACCTCCCCCACGCGAAGGCTTAGGGAGAGGCAGAGGCAGCCATGGATGCAAGAGAGGGGCTGGACGGGAGCTAGTGGTGGCCGTGGGGGCCAGTTCATGCCCCATGTGGAGGGTGTGTCAAGAGGGGATAGCCCCATTTGCATTACAGTCCTGATATGGGGCTTCCCTGGTGACTCAGATGGTAAAGAATCCACCTGCGATGTGGGACGCCTGGGTTCGATCCCTGGGTTGGGAAGATCCCCTGGAGGAGGGCATGGCAACCCACTGCAATGTTCTTGCATGGAGAATCCCATGGACAGAGGAGCCTGGCAGGCTACAGTCCATGGGGTCACAAAGAGTTGGACACGACTGAAGTGACTAAGCACAGTCTGAACGTATGACGTGGCTGTTACACAGCAGGTGTTACAGATGAGAAGGGTACTCTGAACCCGCGTTTTCCCTCTTTCTGTTTGTTTTTCTTTTCCATTTCTCTCTGGCTGTTACTGTATGTGCTTTTCCTTCTAGATATTTTTCTTCCTTTTGCTTTATAGCTTCCTCTCTGCTACCATTTTTGCATGTGGAAATCTTTCTGATATTTATTTTTTAATTTTCTTCCTGCCACATCCTTGGCCTTTCTCGTTTTAGCAGCTAAAAGGAAATATATCTATTTTGCTATCTATCCATTTATCTATCTTTCTATCTTCTATCCATTACAGTCTTCTCCAGGTATAATTTCTAGGTCATGATAATGACTGCAATTGAGATTTAACCTAATAGGTTTTGTTGATCACCGAAGCATTAATTTCTTCCAAAGCTCTTACTTCATCCTCCAGAACGATCTTCCCAAAGCTGAAATACATAACGAACAGAGGAGTTTTATTTGTAAGGAAGACTTGCTGACTCTTAGAGCAATCACCCTGCTTTCATCACGCAGTAAAGTCTAGCTCGATGTGTAAGTGAGGATATTCATCAAGCTTTTCTGGCTGCTTGACAGCGAGCCTTCAAAGTTAAAGGGGTGACTATGAAGCTTCAGGGAGACTTTTTACAAAATCGCAACTAGATGACTTCCAAAGCACCAGGTGGTCTGGGCAGATGATCACACCAAGGACCATCACCTGGAAAGCCAGACAAACTGGGTGTAAACGGGACTGTTCTGAATTGAGATTCTTCTGTTTGCAAAGTCTAGTTGGCAGATGGGCAGATCTTTCAGGCAAGCACACTGAGCCCTGCAAATAGTGACTACAGCCGCTGGGAAGAGGCTATTCTTTCCATTTGGAGTCCAGAAGGACTAGTTCATGCTCCTCAGTATTTTGGTTTTCTTTTTTCCAGCCTCAATCATATATTCATTGATGACCAACAACATTACCGTCCTCAAATCTGTACAAATTATGTCCAGTAATTTCAGTAGTCTTGATACTATTAAAATAAGACGCTGCTTTCCTTATGCTGACACAAACATGGTTGCTGTAATGTAGCCTTTCCTACATGCTGCCCTGAAATGAAGATTTATAATCAGTTTGTATGTAATCTTTTGACAGCATTCCTTCAGCATTGCCAAGTAACAGAAGCTAAGAAACATTTCATTTTAAAATCCTGGCACCATAAAAACAGTTGTCAATTGCATGTCATTGTAGTGGATCGGGAAGAACTTTTCTCCTGTGTTGTCACAGAGAGTAAATTATTTCAGGGTCAGTGTATTGTGATGTTTTCTTCTGCAAGCTGGAAAACTTTCTCCTACCATGGTGTCAGTTTCAAATCTAATTACTTGGCTTCCTTCATATCTGTGCCATTTTTTTGTTCATTGACACGAGGACGATGCAGTGAGATGTATTCTCCATCCTCAAAAATCTAAAGTGTAATAAGTTTGATAAAAATATCTATGATTTATGGTGGGTTATAAAGTGATTTAAGCACCCAGAGAAAAATGTAAATTTAAGTAATGGGGATGCAGGGGCAGAAGGTTTACATTTGATGGATGAATCAGTAAGACTTCCTGGAAGTGGTGGCAGTACATCTGGACCCCAAAAGGCTGAAGAGGAGAATTAGGGCCTCTAGAAACAGGGAGAACCGATGCATGTTTAGTTGTTGTTAGCAGCAAAGGGAAAGAAGTAGATTTCAGCATTTACTGAGTACGTGTGAGCGATGGTCCCTGTTAGGACGTTCATAACCTTCTCTCTCCCCGCAAATGTATAAAGTGTACAGGTAAAAGTTCTTCCGTGGTGTCTCAGCTGGTGAAGAATCTGCCTGTAATGCAGGAGACCTGGGTGTGATCCCTGGGTTGGGAAGAGCCTCTGGAGAAGAGAAAAGCTCCCCACTCCAGTATTCTGGCCTGGGGAATCCCATGGACTGTGTGGCTTTTGCCTCCATGATATCCAAAGGGCCAGCTCTCCACATTTTTTGCCAGTTTGTAAGTTTCAGAA
Source organism: Madoqua kirkii (assembly GCA_006408675.1). Lineage (NCBI taxonomy): Eukaryota > Metazoa > Chordata > Mammalia > Artiodactyla > Bovidae > Madoqua > Madoqua kirkii. The sequence continues at coordinate 12,496 of SJYC01004039.1, read as the reverse complement.
AACTATTCTGACAAGGGTGTGTCTTGTGAGGCCCCGATTTAGCTTTCAGAAATTAGCAGTAGGGGAAGGCGAAGACAGAATTAGTCAGTCTCACACAAAGAATGGAGGGGCCAAATCATCCCACCCTCTCCCTCTCCCACAGAGTCCAAAAGTCCATTCTAAACATCGGTGTCTCTTTTGCTGTCTCACATACAGGGTTATCATTACCATCTTTCTAAATTCCATATATATGGTTTAGTATACTGAATTGATGTTTTTCTTTCTGGCTTACTTCACTCTGTATAATAGGCTCCAATTTCATCCACCTCATTAGAACTGATTCAAATGTATTCTTTTTAATGGCTGAGTAATTGGGCTGATTTGGGAAAATGGCATTGAAACATGTATACTATCATGTAAGAAACAAATCGCCAGTCTATGTTTGATACAGGATACAGGATGCTTGGGGCTGGTGTATGAGGATGATCCAGAGAGATGATATGGGGTGGGAGGGGGGTTCAGGATTGGGACTCATGTACACCCATGGCTGATTAATGTCAATGTATGGCAAAATCAATACAGTATTGTAAAGCAAAATAAAGTAAAAATAAAAATTAAAAAAAAAAGAATGGAGGGGCCAGATTTATTAAGCAAAGATGTCTGAATCTCATCCAAAAGGTAATGAGGAGACATTTGGGGAGAATGATCCGGTGAAAGATTTAAAAAATTAATATGAAAGCAATTTGGAGAACTGATAGGTTCTGGAGAGAATGACCTGCTAGGAAATTGCTTAGGTCCAGAGCAGAATGGGGGGGGGGGGGTTGGAGGGAGGAGAGAGGGAGACTCATAGGGACAGCAGATGATGATCTGTGTTCACCCACACCTGACGCACGGTTATTACCCGGTGCCCACGACGACATTGCCTATTTACCTGCATTTGAAAAGGCAGAGAAAACAAATTGTTTCTTGTATCAATAACTGTTGTAGAAAATATGGGTGTCAGGCAATCCTATAAGAAGCTGGTTTAGCGGTAGTGTAAGTAAAACTGGTGCTGTATTAAAAAGATTTTATCTGCATTTATCACTCTTGGTAAATTTCATTTATAATAATAGAATGAAAAGGCTAAACCAAGCTTTTCTAATAGAGTTAATTGTAAATCAAGGTATTTATCTAATTTGCGGCTGTCAGAATGCAGATGTGATTAGGGTTTGAGAGCTTTTCTGCAGAAAGAAGAAACAATCATGAAGTTCAGACATTTAGAATATAAAGGTAAAAGTACCTACTAATGTGGGCAAGTCAACCGTCAGTGACGATCAAGGGAATAAGAAAGCCTGAGAACCAGACATTTAAGGAAAATAGAAAGATTTCATCAAGTGGTGCTGGTGGTTGTTTAGTCGCTGTCTTGTCTGACTCTTGGTGACCCCATGGACTCTAGCCCGCCAGGCTTCTCTGCCCATGAGATTTCCTAGGCCAGAATACTGTAGCAGATCGCCATTCTCTACTCAGGGGATCTTCCCAACCCAGGGATTGAACCCTGGTCTCCTGCTTTTCAGGCAGATTCTTTACCGACTAAGCCACCAAGGGAAGCCCTTCTGCAAGTCGTTTTCACTATTTCATGTTTCTCTCTTGTCTGTCCCAGAGCCGATCCCTGAGGCTAAGCTCTGTCGACTCCCTCGTGGCTCGTCAAGCTCTAAGATACAAGGACAGGAAAATCAGGGTCCTCATGCTTAGAAAACTGGGTCCACGAGCAGGCAGACATATGCAGCAGTGGCGGTGGTTCAGCCGCTGAGTTACATCCACCCCTTGCGACCCCATGGACTGTAGGCTGCCAGGCTCTTCTCCTGTAACCCCAGTTGCACATGAACACGCCTAAGGAATCAAGTGCTGAAGCTGCGAAGGTGGCACATTCACATGGCCTCTTGTGGGCAAGGGCAGGCAAGACTTCTCCAGGACACTTGGTGCAGACTTTAAAGGTAACTGGAAATTCCTCTCAAAGTGGATGCATCCCAGGGCAAACGCAGATGTGGAGGCCTGAGGATTGAGGGTTTGGAAATCATAAGCGTTTTGGTTTCTGTATTGCAGAAGACGGTGTCATTAACTTTGGATAACTCGGCTGGGAAAAATCCCGAAGGACTGAGATAAAGAATTCGGGCTATGAGGACTTCCCTGGTTAAGGACTTCCCAGTGGTTAAGACTTCGTGCTCCCAGTGCAGGGGGTCCAGGTTCAATCCTTGGTCTGTGAACTAAGATCCCACGTACTGCATGGCACAGCCTAAAACAAGCAAAACACCATAAAAATAAAAGAAAGGGGGCAAAAAACGCAAGTACCTAGATAAACATTTTTTTTTTAAAAAGGAATTTCAGCTGTGAATAGCATTTTTTTGTGATTATTTTTAGTGCCAAATTCTAGGAGTGTTGCCTTTTATAATGGTTAGTAATTCAAAATATCTCTATCGAGAATAATAGAAATATATTTTGTATAAAGATATAAACTGTAAATGAGTATTTTTTTTGCAAAGATAAAACCAGTACTTTAATTAAAGGTCCTGCCTTCTGCCCTTTGGCCTCCAACCTGGAGACCCTGGGTGACACATTTCCCCCTTCGGTGGAAAGCTGCTGCTGTAGGTGAACAAAAGCTCGTGCCATCCTTTGTTTCGTTTGTTTCAGTAGATGGCACAATGTGTTTTTATGGAGAATTCTCTTAGCAGTTTGGAAGTTTCTTGCTCAGGAAGAGAGGAAAATAGAGGATGAGAGAATTCCTGGGAGACTCTTGAATAGTAAAAAAGGCCTCGGTCAGCATGGGGCCCTTAGAAGGAGATGAGAGAGAAAACTTTGGAGCATTTCTGATTCACCTCTTGAGATTTAGTGAAGAATCGGAAGGCGCAGCTCAGAGAGGGCAAACCAGGTTGCTGACTTGTCTGTCTACGGGGACCGAGATTCTGTGACTCAAGCCAGGTGACACCTAGGATTCCCCAGGTTCCAAGGCTCCAGAGAATGAAGTTAAAATACAGCCTGAGCAGAGTGAGCGGTTGCAGACTCTGCATGTTGATTTTCCTCCACCTCTTAACTGGCCTTCTCTTAGATAATGGGCTGTTTGTTTCATCCACACCTTTTCAAAGGGTTTCGGAGGTTTCTCCTAACACCTTGAGTTCCATTAAGTGTCTGTGCTGTGATCCCCGAGACCTGAAGGAAGCTCTGAAGAGAGATGTTCGGGGCTGGCTGGGGCTGGCTGCCCAGCAGCACTGAGCAGTGGCCCTGATCGGAGGGCCTCCTCCGTCTTCTGAGGGTGTGTGAGTAGATGCAGCTGGATGGGAGACAGAATCCTAGGAGTGTGCAGTGGATCATCTCAGCAACTGAGAATCAAAGGTCTTTCACGATAGAAGTCTTTGTGTTAGAAGTGTGTATTCTTCTCCCTACTCTTTGGGTTTATTCTTCTCTCTTCTCAGAATTCATCTGCAATACAGGAGAGCCAGGCTCGATCCCTGAGTCAGGAAGATCCCCTAGAGAAGGGCATGGCAACCCACTCCAGGATTCTTGCCGGGAGATTCCATGGACAGAGGAGCCTGGCAGGCTACACCACATAGGGTCGCAGAGTCAGACACGACCGAGCGACACACACACACACACACACACACATACACACACACACACACAGTCTCAGAATACTAGGGCTCTTTCCTGCTGTGTACACACTTGTTAGCTACCCTTTAAGGTCTGTATGAATCCAGGCAAGAGCTATTCTTAGATTATAAAAAGGTTGTTAGGGTTAAAATTGCCTTGGTTATATTTTATGATTTTCTCTTGTTACTAAAATATTTTTTTGTTTGATGTTAATATCCTTGATGGAAGTATTTTTACAGGTTTATAATATTCTTTTTCTTTTGTTTCTTTATAACTACATTCTGCCTCTTTATCACTATTCTTCCCCTCTCCCAAGCAACCTGGTGTCTTAGACAGACAAGATTTAAATAAGTTCAGGAATTTCTTTAGGTCTTTCTTAGCTCTTTCGCAAGAAATCATACAGTTATGTCTTCATTTTCTCTCTTGATAAATCTTCTAGCTTTCTCTAAATTTGGCTTTCCTTTACAGAGATGGTGAGAAGCCTGGGCTGGCTTCTGTGGCATTCTGAAAGCTAGACTTGCGTCTTCTCTGGGTGAGGCAGTTGCAGAAGGTAGCAGGCATTTCTGTAACCTGTGGCATAAGCCCTACTGTGCATCTCGAGTTCAAATTAGTTAAACTGATCTCACCAGTTTCTCAGGTATTTGACCATGAGTAGGATTAGTATCTCCACAGAGGACACTGTTCTAGGTTGAAAATGGAGATGGGTAACGGAAATGAAACAGCTGTATGTAACCCCTTCCCTTAACGGCTTGGGATTTGGTTGAAATAAATCCACCCCTGCAGAAGACGAGTGTCTGTGCGATACAGACAGGACGCTCGTAGGAGAGAAGGGCCTCTGAGCTGGGCCGGACGAGCTGCACTTAGGCGGGTCCTCGGGGGCCTTTTGAGTTGGGAAGCCCTCAAGAAGCCTGTGGCGACCCTAAGGTCCTGGAGTGGCTGGAGAGCGTTTCGGCCGGAACGGTTCAGCCCTGCTCTCGTAGTGCGGGAGCTCAGTCGCTCAGGTGTGTCTGACCCTTTGCGACCTTCTGACTAGAGCTCACCAGGCTCCTCTGACCACGGAATTCTCCAGGCAAGCATACTGGAGAGGGTTGACTCATCATTTGGTAAGGTGAAATAGGATACATGAAACATTGGAATTTGTAAGAAGATATTTAGCAGTTGTAGTGAAATTGGAAACATCCTACTTATGTGAAATATTTATACCAAAATACTGATACGGCCATTGTGAATAAAATAAGATCGAAAATGTGGGAGTGGGGAGAGTACACCGTGCTTGTTACTCTCTGATTGATGTCATTTCCCGGGCATTCATTTTCCTTACAGATTTCACTAATGCTTAGAGCACTGAAAATGAGAGTTTAAAATCATTTATAGAATATCAAGAAAGGCATCACTTCTATAAAAATAAATAAGAAAATCTAGTGATTCTTATGTTATGCCATAGATTACCATTTCTCACTGTAAAGTACAATTTTAGAATATGTGCTACCTCTTAAAAATGAGTTTCACCTTTCTTGGTTGGTAATTTTTGTATCTGCATATTCTTGCTGAACGCCAGTGCCGTAAGACGTTCATGGAGATTTCCAGGAAACTCTTACTGCTGATTGGAAGAGGGAAGTATGGTGGTGAGAGTGATGCTGAAGCAGTTAGTGATTGCTGGCCACGGGCCTTAATCGCCAGCCTCTGTTCAAGAGCCACTTTTGCGAGCCGTTCAGTCAATCCTCTACAGTATTTAGCAATAATCGGCACCCTAGTCAAGGTAATTTTCACACAGTTGAGAGCAAAGTGTAGGCTTGTAATCAGGAAAACTATGCAAATGTCTGACTACCTTTTGGCTGTTGTGGGGGCGGCTCTCTGCCTCTCTGAGCTTGTGTTTCCTCATTTCTAAAGTGGTGACGATCTCGCTTACCTTTCAGTGAAGAATAAGCAATCATGTAAGCAGGTCTGCCATTGAAACGAAATTTTGCAATCCACTTTGCATCTGCTTCAATACCCTTTTACAAACTACACTTTATAAAACTGTTTTTATTTTCTGGAAATGGCTCAGTTTTTTTTTTCTAAGTGCATTAACCAGCTTGAAAATGTCACCCACTAGATGAGATCCATATCATTCTTTACAATTGTCACTCCTGCTAATAATTTTTGTACAATCCATCTGTATTGCTTGCACCGTAATGGTGATTTATGAAAAGAAATGAAACTCTAGTAAGCTTTAAACCAATTTAAGGCCTTTCCACCATGGTTTATGGTTCATATTCCATTATATTATTAAATATTTCATTGTAAAGAACTTCAGTTGGTTTTGATGCAGGTTTGAAAAGAATTATACCTCTGATATTTCTAAAAATTTAGCTGTAGGTATAAGATGGAATGGTGTGTAAGAATATAAATAGCGATTCATTCACAACAGCAGGACAGTGGTCACTAAGGAATCCGGGGTTTGAAGTGCTCACAGGTATGCGGACCTGGGAATAACTCAGGGTCCATGTTTCTTGACAGCAAATGAAAATAGCTAACATGTATCAGACACTGTGCAGAGTGCATCACCTGTATTATTCTTTCCAAACATTCTTATAAAAGCCTGTGAGTTAGGTGCTCTCACCATCTCCATTTTGCAGATAAGAAAACAACATTGGGAGTCAGTTGATTTGCCAAAGGTGACAATACAAGGCTTTTTCTGACCTAGATGGACACGTCTTCGAGTACAGAGACTATCTTCTGAGGAAACTGTACACAGCCGTCTGCAGTGCCAACAGTCGCTGCTGCTGCTGCTGAGTCGCTTCAGTCGTGTCTGACTCTGCGACCCCACAGACAGCAGTGCCAACAGCTACTTCCATCTAAATTTGAGTTACTGACCCTCATTCAATGTAGTGAAGAGTTGAGACTTTTCTAGGATCCACCTTTCCTGTCTCCTGCCCAAGTTCATATCTGGCTTTACGCTGCTTGGCTTCAATCCTGATTATTTATTTAAAACTATTTCTTAAAGTATGCTTCACTCTACGTTTTTTCTCTTGGCAGTAGAGGTTCGGTTATTACTATTAAAATGAATAATGAAAAAATAAATTGGTAGCAACAACAACAGCCACAAAAACCAGGCAGACACCTTCACTTTAATCAGCAGATTTTGCTTCACCAGATGAAATTATGTGGCAGATACAGTAATTTAAAACACCCTAGCATGAAAATTGAGAATTAAGTTATAAATTTAAGGGTAGAGCCTCCTTAGAGATTGCTAAACATGTTTTAAAAGTACATACACTGGGTGGATGGTTATATAATTGGAAGTTGTTTATAGTACAGCATCGGGTTGGTTACTCTGCAGGAGCTAAGAGGATGGCTTGTTAAAAAAGCATGGAATGATGTGGTTGGATTCAGTGGGGTGTAATAACCCATTGGATAAGGATTGCACTAAAAGTGTTTATGTGTAATAACTGTCCTCCTTTAAAGTAGTTCTACTTATAAACTTTTAGAATGCAGTTGTTTTTTTTCACTTAACATTCAATTATACTAAATTCTATATAAACTTCTTCAGTACTCTATTTTGTTTTACTTTTATTTATCATACGAATAATTTGTGATGTTAAGATAATATTAATTTAAAATGCAATATGCTAATATTTTGAAGGATGTTTGAATCTAATCCAGTGAGTTTGGCTGGTGGAAAGTTATTCTAGATATTTAATAATCATGGCTACTTGATTTTGGGGGCTTCCCAGATGGCTCAAGCAGGTAAAGAATATGCCTGCAATGCAGGAGACATGGGTTTGATCCCTGGTTTGGAAAGATCCCCTGGAGAAGGGAATGGCAACCCACTCCAGTATTCTTCCCTGGAGAATCCCATGAAAAGAGGAGCCTGGTGGGCTGCAGTCCACGGGGTCGCAAAGAGTCGGACATGCCTGAGCATGCACGTGGGCACACGTTCTGTTTAGTATGAATTTCACTCTGACGCCATCACACCTGCTCCAACTTTCGCGTCGTGTAAAATATGAGACAGCTGATGAATATTTACTGAATGCTGACTAAATTTAAGGAACTGCCCCAGTCATTTGAAAAAGTGAAGCAGAGGAGTTGTGATAATAGGAAAGATGTGACAAGTGCACAGAGACTGGGGGCAGACTTCTTTTTCCAGTTTTCATTAGGTTGGAGTGCACCATGTCCTCCGTGTTTTCGATGATCCACAGAAGATTTCATGCAGAAGAGATGATTCCAGAAGTATACATTGAATGGACTTTATATGGAACTGCCTTAAACAAATTGGTTCAATATGCATTGTTCCAACTAGAACTAATGTATAATATCAGGCCAGCATGGGGAGAAATGAATTGTGCAAAAGATGGCTTGCTGGCCTTCATGACTTTTCACACAGTCACGTGAAAAAAAACTGAAAGTGTTGCAATCCGGTGAACTGCAGCCTGCCAGGCTCCTCTGTCCATGGGATTCTCCCGGTAAGAATCCTGGAGTGGGGTAGCTATTCCCTTTTCCAGGGGATCTTCCCAAGGTCGGGATCAAACCCAGGTTTCCTGTGTTACTGGCAGATTCTTAACTGTCTGAGCTACCAGGGAATATATCCCAGCACATTTGGGTGAGCACAGGCAGAAGGACCACCACCCAAAAATATAAGAGCAACAATTCTGGCAAATTTGGGGACAGGAGATTCTCTGTGCCCTGGATCCTTATCACAGGATCAAGGTCGTGGGTTCAGAAACTCTGGTCACGGATCTATTCCACAGTGGGATAGCAGGAGCCAAACAGGACCGGGTTACTGCCTAGGTGACTCAAGGAAGGGCTAAACTGAGGGAGTGTGGCAGTAGAGTAGATCAGTGCAGCTAAGTGGTGCAGACAGCAATAATAGCATATCCTCAGCAGTTACAAAGCAGGAACTAGACTATGGTCCAAAGGGGCCGGAGAGCAGAAGCTGGAAATGCTGCTCCCAGCCTGGGTGCTGGGGAAGAGCTGGATGAAGCCTGTGAAAGATGCTTCGTTCCTTCTTCTTGGCTGGTTTTCTGATGTTTGGACAAGTCTGCAGTGTAAAAGTGACAAGACTTAGCTGGATGGTGTTTCTTACTTTTCCTGATTATTTAGGGAAATATCTTTTACTTCAGGAGAAATCAAGGGAAGACTTTTTATGGAAAATGCCATTCCAACTGGATCTTGAATATGTGGGTCAGATTTCCAAGGCGGTGATATTGGTAGGGACGGGCAGAGGGTGAGCGATACCCACGTGGGTGTCGGGAGCTGGGGCCTGTGGCGGAGGAGTCGGGGAGAAGCCTGGCCCTGTCTCTGTCACTGTCTCTGTGCTCCCTCTACGTCTCCGGTTCAGACCTCCCGCTCCACTCTCCTCTCTCCAGCCTTCATTGTCCTCGTATCAGTACCCCTAACAGCCGGCTACTGCGCGTCTCAATGTGACCGAAGAATCTTCTTAGTGTTGTCATCTGTGTGTCTAACAAGGGAGGGCGAGAGGGAACAAGACAGTTATGTCCTCTCTTCCCTGCTGTCCGCTTTAGGAGATGTTACCCACCCACGTATGGCTGTGCTGCGGTAGATAATTTATTTATTTACTTTTAAAACAGTGGTTTCTTAATCGTTCCTAGCCAGCTTCTCAATCGGTCCTTGTGGCTACTGTGTGAGAGAGTTCCGGTTGGTTCACACTTTCATGCCCACAGAAAGTTCTCATCAGCAGCTTGATCTGCTTGATGTTTTAATAGGCTCATGTGTGCTAAAAATACGTTTAAGTCACATGTGCTTCTGCGACTTTATAGTAGATAGATACTGAACATGATCTTCCCTAGGTATAAAGTACGTGAAAACTCACTTCTCTTCTCCCCTAGAAAACAAATTATCCAGGCAATTAAACTCTTGACAACCAGTGACAGAAACTTCTGAGGTCAATCAAACGTTTTCGTCAATCGGAATGAGTTTTCTTAAGCATTCATTTATCTTATAAAAACATCTTCAGGCCATAAGCCTGAAAACTGAAAACTGTATATTATGCTGTTTTTTTCGAAACACCAAAGCAAATAATATACCTTCTTTTTGAGTAGGGACTTTACTGGAAGATTAGTGAATATTGTTAATGAGTGTTTGGCATTTTGGGGGAGACCAAGAAATCAAGAAAAGAAAATAAGAGAAAATACTTGAGGAGGCGTAATGTTAACCAAACTGGGAGAGAAAACCTAAAGATAATGATAAAATGACAATGCTAAAAAGCCTTTGGAGAAGGAAATGGCAGCCCACTGCAGTATTCTTGCCTGGAGCATCCCGTGGACAGAGGAGCCTGGTGGGCTACAGTCCAGGGGTTCGCAAGAGCTGGACACGACTGAGCGACTTGGCACGAGGAAGCCTTACGGATGCTCTGAATGGACACAGGGACTCACCCTTCAACAGGCCTGCACATACCTAGGGCTTCCCTGGAGGCTCAGGCAGTAGAGTCTGCCTGCAGCGCAGGAGATCTGGACTCCATCCCTGGGTCGGGAAGATGCCCTGGAGGAGGGAACAGCAACCCACTCCAGTATTTTACCCTGGAAAATTCCAGTAACATCTATTCGGGGTGGTGGAGGGAGAACATCTGTATGAAATGAGTGCACTGTGAAATCAGCAGACCCACCCTTCTGGTTCCTGACAAAATAACTATGTAAGTTTATTGATGGGGTGGACGGGTGAGCTTAACTGTCAGCAGGCTCTTCGGCAGTGGTGTCTAATACCTCTGTGTTCATAAACTTTAGCCCTTGGGGTTACTGTTGATCAAGCCCGACACAGTGGGTTGTATCCTTCCTCCAATTTTTTTTTTTTCCTGAGAAATACATTAACACCAGATGCTCCAGAAAAGGTACTCTTCTGAAGTCTGATAAAGTCAGGGATGTGCCATGCCCAGCATGCCCCGTCTTCACGCTCTGTGGAGTCCTGCAGCAAGAGGGCCGCCTCAGCTTGGCAGCACCTAGCACGGTCTGACTGCAGATTCCCTGATACTTTGGTTTGACACCTTGAAACAGCTTGCAAGCCTCCCTCATGTTCTGTAAGGTAGACTTGAAGTACACCCCATCAGTCAGACAGAACAGCCGAAAGAACAATATCACTCTAGAAACTCTGTTGTTTTTAGGATGTTGGATGATTTAGGGGTGAAGTACCATAATGTCTGCAACTTAATTATAAGTCATTCAGCCAAAAAGTGTTGTTTATGTGCAGTATAGGTGTACTTATGTATATGCGCACATACGCACACATGCACACACGCACACACACACAGGGCGCTCTCAAAATATGCGAAAATGTTCACAATGAGTGAATTGCAGGAAAGGTGATAGTTCGTGAGATTTTTGAAATATCTTTACAACTTACTATATGTAAAGAGGGAAATCTATGAAACGAATACAAGTGCTTTGGTTATTTTGGACAGTGAAGAGTGCAATCTGTCAGAGTTGATTAGTAGAGGAAAAAAATTAGATTCAGAAAGAAGTAAGAGAGGAGAAGATTCCCATTATTAACTGGAGGCAGCTAGATACTAGAAAAACGCTCTGGGGGTCATTGTTCCCACTGCCTTGTTCTTTAAGGGTTATGGCTCCATTTTCAAGTCTCTAACCTTACATACTTCGGTGCAGCCGATGGGAACGTTGCCCAGAAGATGGTGAAGGTGTCATTTGTGCTTATTTCTGTCCTGTGCACTCCAGACCTCAGTGTGCCACAGAGAAGCTTGCCAACTTGGAATGGTGTGATGTAGCCAACTAGGTGGGGAAGCCGACCTGAAAAAGGGCTTTCAAGGTTTCCCGGAAGGCCCAGCTGCTTGACCACGTCGAGGCGACAGCTTGAAAAGTGCCATGGCCAAGACTGGCCTGACCTTGATCCTCCTCCGACTGGCTATTAATCCCCAGCTTGTGCTGGCTCTGAGAAGCGCTGTGTAATAGATTGCATGTCATCTGGTATGCTTCTAGGGCACCGGCAGTGGCGTGCAGTATTTTCTGCCCAACTTCTCAAGGACTTTCGTGAAGGTGGTAGCGCACAGAGGTGGGTGTCCCAGGCTTCAGATTCTGCCTGGCTCTGTCATTAGCTGAAACAACATTGCCAGCGTTGCTCTTGCCCTAAGGGAGGGAGAAAAACCATTTAGTTCCCTGCAGTTTCTGAGCTGCTTCATTTACTATCGTCAAGTCCTTGCTAATGCACGCTTTCAACAATGCTGGTGTCCCTGCGCCCCACCCCCCCCTTTGCAAGCTTTTCTTTTTTTCATTCGTTTCTTCCTCCCTCCTGCCCCTCCTCTTTTGGTTTAACCTTTACAGTAGGTTATGAAAATTACAAGTTGATTTTGTTTTTGTTGCTGATAGAATTTTTAACAATAAAGTCTCCTTCCTCCTTCACTCTCTTGTCATAGTCACATGAAAATTGCCAGAGTTCTCGTGAGCTTCTGTCAGTCGTTAAGGTACTTCGATAACTTCAGTATATGCTTCTGTCTGTTGCATTTTATGATGTACATAAAACTTTAAGAACACATGTCACGTCATTGTTGTATTTGCTAATAGCTATATAATACTCATAGACTTGAATATCTTGCGCAATAAGGCACTAAAGCTGCAAAGAAGTCTCAGAAATCATAGTTTCATATCACTGCAAATAATTCATCTTCCTTTTCACATTAAAGCTAATATTAATCTCTAGAAATTAATAGTTATAAAATATATTGTTAGTAAATTATAAAATTATAAAACTTGACATCTTTATCATGCTTTACTTTTTTCTTCTTTATTTTAGAAATTTATTTTAGAAATTATGAAAGTATGATAACACATTTACAAGAGACGTGGAAAATACAGAAGAAGGTTATATAAAGTTCTACTATATATTACAATTATATTTTATTAGATAAAGTACGATTTTAGTTGGAATTTGAATATCAAACTCTCAAAAATTG
>SJYC01004038.1:0-57042 GCA_006408675.1 Madoqua kirkii | reverse complement strand
ACACACGCACACACACACAGGGCGCTCTCAAAATATGCGAAAATGTTCACAATGAGTGAATTGCAGGAAAGGTGATAGTTCGTGAGATTTTTGAAATATCTTTACAACTTACTATATGTAAAGAGGGAAATCTATGAAACGAATACAAGTGCTTTGGTTATTTTGGACAGTGAAGAGTGCAATCTGTCAGAGTTGATTAGTAGAGGAAAAAAATTAGATTCAGAAAGAAGTAAGAGAGGAGAAGATTCCCATTATTAACTGGAGGCAGCTAGATACTAGAAAAACGCTCTGGGGGTCATTGTTCCCACTGCCTTGTTCTTTAAGGGTTATGGCTCCATTTTCAAGTCTCTAACCTTACATACTTCGGTGCAGCCGATGGGAACGTTGCCCAGAAGATGGTGAAGGTGTCATTTGTGCTTATTTCTGTCCTGTGCACTCCAGACCTCAGTGTGCCACAGAGAAGCTTGCCAACTTGGAATGGTGTGATGTAGCCAACTAGGTGGGGAAGCCGACCTGAAAAAGGGCTTTCAAGGTTTCCCGGAAGGCCCAGCTGCTTGACCACGTCGAGGCGACAGCTTGAAAAGTGCCATGGCCAAGACTGGCCTGACCTTGATCCTCCTCCGACTGGCTATTAATCCCCAGCTTGTGCTGGCTCTGAGAAGCGCTGTGTAATAGATTGCATGTCATCTGGTATGCTTCTAGGGCACCGGCAGTGGCGTGCAGTATTTTCTGCCCAACTTCTCAAGGACTTTCGTGAAGGTGGTAGCGCACAGAGGTGGGTGTCCCAGGCTTCAGATTCTGCCTGGCTCTGTCATTAGCTGAAACAACATTGCCAGCGTTGCTCTTGCCCTAAGGGAGGGAGAAAAACCATTTAGTTCCCTGCAGTTTCTGAGCTGCTTCATTTACTATCGTCAAGTCCTTGCTAATGCACGCTTTCAACAATGCTGGTGTCCCTGCGCCCCACCCCCCCCTTTGCAAGCTTTTCTTTTTTTCATTCGTTTCTTCCTCCCTCCTGCCCCTCCTCTTTTGGTTTAACCTTTACAGTAGGTTATGAAAATTACAAGTTGATTTTGTTTTTGTTGCTGATAGAATTTTTAACAATAAAGTCTCCTTCCTCCTTCACTCCTCTTGTCATAGTCACATGAAAATTGCCAGAGTTCTCGTGAGCTTCTGTCAGTCGTTAAGGTACTTCGATAACTTCAGTATATGGTTCTGTCTGTTGCATTTTATGATGTACATAAAACTTTAAGAACACATGTCACGTCATTGTTGTATTTGCTAATAGCTATATAATACTCATAGACTTGAATATCTTGCGCAATAAGGCACTAAAGCTGCAAAGAAGTCTCAGAAATCATAGTTTCATATCACTGCAAATAATTCATCTTCCTTTTCACATTAAAGCTAATATTAATCTCTAGAAATTAATAGTTATAAAATATATTGTTAGTAAATTATAAAATTATAAAACTTGACATCTTTATCATGCTTTACTTTTTTCTTCTTTATTTTAGAAATTTATTTTAGAAATTATGAAAGTATGATAACACATTTACAAGAGACGTGGAAAATACAGAAGAAGGTTATATAAAGTTCTACTATATATTACAATTATATTTTATTAGATAAAGTACGATTTTAGTTGGAATTTGAATATCAAACTCTCAAAAATTGCTAGAATGAATATACAGAGTATTAGAAAGATATAGTAGACTTGAAAACTTTGTTGATGGCTCAGTGGTAAAGAATCCACCTGCTCATGTAGGAAACTTGGGTTTGACCCATGGTTTGGGAAGATCCCTTGAGGAAGGAAATGGCAACTCGCTCCTGTATTCTTGCCTGGGAAATCTCATGGACAGAGCAGCCTGACAGGCTGCAGTCCGTGGGGTCACAAAGAATTGGACACAGTTGAACATCTAAACAATAATAACAGCAAAGTGGAACTGAAAGGCGCTGTGAACCAATCCAGTATAATTAAGGTTTATGTAATAGTCACACAACAGCAGAATACAAATTCTATTCAGGCTCCCTTAGGCTAGGAGACACTGGAACATATCCAGGTATATACGACAAGGCGCAAAATTGTCATGGTCTAAAGATATTCAAATCATATAGAGTCTGTTATCTTATCTCTGTGGAATTCTGTTAGAAATCAGTATCAAAAAATATTTGGAAATAACCCAGTTCTGAAAATCTAACCTCATATCATGGCAAATATATATGTATAATTCATCTTTCCTTTCACATTGAAGCTAAATATTAATCCCTTAATTCATAATTACTCAGTATATTGCCAGCAAATAATCATAAAACTTGGCATCTTAATCATGCTTTACATTTTACAGTGTATTGCCGCCAACAATATTAGCAGAGATGACTACTAGACAAATGACACTTGAATATGTCTGCAGAGCCCCTTTTTGGGAGGTAGCAAAGCAAACGGAGTTGCGTAAGACTTTAGGACCGTTTGTTTTCTCGTGATTTTCTGTACTACTTAATTTTACTAAGCTACACATGTTTGAATGTCTCAAGATTTTTGTTCTTAATGATCAACCATGTTTACTATTTATAATTTCTAGATGTTCTTAATGCTATAGTAAAATTTTATACAAATCCTTATGCCATGGCATTTTATGATACCCCACCTATTTAGAAGTAAAGTTAAGATCAAAAGGACTGTTTAGTAATTTTTGAAATTTGGGAGTTGGTTATTTTACTGGTGTCTCTGGATTCAGTTAGGTTTTGTAGAGATAAACAATTCAAAAGAAACTTCCCTGAGTTTACAGGCTGGTACTCTCCCATATGGTGGTATTTGAGAGAAATGGTCAGAGATGTTTAATTATCTTTTTAAAATGTTTTTGCAGCTTTTGCATGTATTATTTGAATGACATTTGTCTAGACAGAGGACAGTCATGAAACGCAAAGCACCCATTTCCGCACAGGATCACACAGGACCGCTGAGTCTGCTGAGCCCCTTAGGGCTTGGGTTTTATTTTGTGTGTGGCTTTGTGTTGGAAAGACTTCACTGGAAATTCAGCAAACTGTCATGGTGCCATTCAAATCATGAGAAGTGGGCTAAAGGTTTAAGAGGAAAAATCAGGAGCCTTCAAGACGGGGTAGAGATGCATGAAATAAAATTCGGGAGCAGGGGCCTCTAAATTTCAAATGGTCTTACATCCTCATCCTTTTAAAAATGTCAACAGTGCAGTATGCGATTAATTTCCTTGTGTTGCAGATACCCTTAGCCATCTCTCCCAGCAGCAGGCTGCTTACTTTGCTGAGTAAGTCACAGGGCTCTTGGCAAGAAGAAGGAAAAATGTGTCACTCTTTGGAGCAAAGAACTGCATTTTCTAAATTTTAATTGTTGGATCTTCATTGTAACATTTATGCTACTAATGTTTCAAAATATTCAGGAGGAGTTAAGGCTCAATGTGGATTCCGCATTGACTGGCTGCTTTCTCTGTTTTCCCAGCAGGTAGACCGACCTACAACAGCTTTTATGTCTACTGCAAAGGCCCGTGTCAAGGAGTGCAGCCGGGCAAGCTCCGGGTGCGGTGTGGCACCTGCCAGCAA
This sequence comes from Madoqua kirkii, assembly GCA_006408675.1. Classification (NCBI taxonomy): domain Eukaryota; kingdom Metazoa; phylum Chordata; class Mammalia; order Artiodactyla; family Bovidae; genus Madoqua; species Madoqua kirkii. The sequence continues at coordinate 53,469 of SJYC01004038.1, read as the reverse complement.
GCGACGCTCACCTTGGCCCAGGTAAGGAGACGCGGCGTGGGCACCTACCCGGGAAAAGGAATGTGTGTTCCCAGATTGCCTTTCGGAGTTTCTCATCAGGTATCACCCATCACTGGAAGTTTGCCTTCCATGTGGTTGTAATGATTAATGGTATCTGAAGTTTCTTTCTTTCTTTATTTTTTTTTTTGCATTTCTTTTCCATGGGGATGGTCTTGATCCCTGTCTCCTGTACAGTGTCACGAACCTTGAGATAAGTCATACCTCAATAAAAAAATGAAAAGAAACTTGTGGATCCAGGACCAGTATGCATAAAGAATACTGTTGGAAGTCACGGTGCACTGTGGCCTCTGCTTGTTTGCTACAGTCCCCAAGCTGAGAATGTTTTGTATGGTTTTAAGTGGTTGGGAAACTTCAAAAGAATAACACTGCATGAACTGTGGATCATGACATGAAACTTGCATTCCAGCGTCATCATCAAGCTTTGACACGTGGCTCCCCCCATGTCTGTGCATGTTGTCTGCACCAGTGTCCTTGTGCCCTGGGTCAGGGCTGAGCAGTGTCTGGCCCTTTCGAGAAAAGGTTTGCCGGCCAACCTCCGATATAAAAACACTGGCACAGTGGTTCAAGGCCTCCCCATGATAGCGGTGTAGAATTTGTAGGATTTAGGCTAAAATGATGTGGATGCTGATGTCTTTAAGAGACTGAAGGACATTCTGATCAGCTTAGTGCTGAGAGAGAGCCCAGGATGCGCCAGAGCAGAAAGAACTCTGCAGGCAACAGGGGCTGGGCTGGCGCGCAGAGCTGCTGCGCCTTACCATCAGGCCCCAGTGGTGGTCAGTGCCTTTAGATTTTGTTCTGCAGGCTACAGGACAAAGGCAAAGCGTCACAGGACCATGCATAAAGACTGTTCCTTATCACTGTAGCTGTTTATCACTGGGACTGAGTATGGTGACAGATTGTAGGCAAAGAGATTAATTATTCAAGTATATATATAGGGTTCATAGCTGAGGGTCCAGATTCCTGCGGTGTCTTGGCAGACAGGTGGGAAAGGAGCGCTGTGAAAGAACATGAAGGATGTGCTCATTAATCAGGAAATCGTGGCTCGCTGACGCAAGCCTGCAAAAATGGAATTACTCACAAATGTAATTCAAAGCTCCATCACAATACAGCGTTTCAGCTCCACAGGGGGATCCACTCAGGGAGGCAGATCCACAAAGGCTGCCTGGGTTTGTTTGCACCCACTGGAGTGGAGCTTTTTCTGGGCGTCACTGGATAGTGCTTCTGTCTGGAAAATGGGCTGCTCTAAATCTGGTTCCCTCCTGCGCCACAGCCTTTCTCAGTGCCGTCCACAGCCTCTTCTGTGCCTCTGATCTGGACTCCGGTCCTGGTTGCCTCAGCTTCCGATGGCTCTTAATAAAAGACAGCAATAAAAAATCAGTACCGAATTCTAAGCTTACTTCTTTTCATGCAGCATCTTATTTAATTATTTCATAACACTCTGAGTTAAGTACTATTAGTAACCCTACTTTAGATTTGAGTAAAATGAGGCTTAAGGAGATTAAGAAAACGGGAACTTACATGTGGTGGACGAGGGGCTGAACCAAGTCCGGTGAGCTCACCGTCTAAGCTCTGCCGTCTCCTCCTCTTTACCGCACAGACCTGCTGACCTGAGGGTCATGTGTCCAAAAAGCCTCGGTGCTCAGGCAGGTGAAGTACAAACTAAGTCAGATGCAGGCAGTGGGCCTTGATGAGGACCTCGGAAGGTAGGAGAGTCAGGGCCTGCGTACAGGAGGCTGCTCCTGCCAGTGGTTAGCAGTGGTGGTGGCGGGGGTGGAGAGCCACCCAAGCTTGTACTGAGTCAAGAGAATGCACAGGGGTAACACTTTATGTGAAACTTCTCATTTAAAAATATTTTTCATTGGGGGGAAAAATAAAGCAAAAGAGAAAGAAGCAACCTGGCCGCAACTGCCTAATGTTTTTCCAAAGTATAGAGTTATAGGGGTTAAATGGTATGTGGGTATTAGGTGTTTATCAGAGCCTGGCATGTGGTAAATGCTGGATTAAAATAAGACGTGTTTGGGAGGGAGCAAGGTGTGAGCTTGGAACAATGACTTTGGAGCTGGGCTGCTGGGTTCTGGTCTCAGGCACTTCCCTACTTCCCCTTTATGTCAACTAGGGGACATCTGTTAACTCAGATAATTGTATCTCTGTTTTATTTGCTGTGAAAATTGTTTAATATATGAAAAACACTTTGGACAGTAGCCTGAACACAAATACCTAGAAACCTTAAATGCTTTATTATTGTTATTTTGTTAAAATCATATATATTAGTAACGTGTACATTTATATGCGTATATATACACACACCACATGCACTTATACATACTTCACATGTGTATTCACACACACAGTTATGCACACTTCCCTGTGACACCAATGCAGCGTCTGGCGACTCCTTTTACCGAAGCAGAAACAACTCCCCTTGCACCCTTATGATGACGAAGCTCCATGATGAAGTCAGGTCAGCGGGCCCCTGGACCAGTGCTCCTTGGAGCGACGATCTCGTCCATCCTGTGGCTTCAGGCCCACTGTATCGCAGGTGCCCACTCTCGTGACCGGCCCGAATTTGATCAGTTCCCAGAATGCCCTGTGCCTCATTATTAAGTGCAGACTCATTCCTTCCTCACTGTTTTTGACTCTGCACGTTGTTGACCACTCCTTAAGTCTGTCAGGAACCGCCTGGCCTTTCCTCTCACCATTTCCTCTCCTGACAGGCCACAGCTTCAACTGCATTATTACAGGTGTCATTACATTTTTGTCCTGCATTCTATGCCGCCATCTATCTGTATATGCCAAGAGTCTGTAAGCCTCATAAGATCAGACAACTGGTCGGTTTGGATCCCCAGGAAGGGGACCCAACCAACATCTCACATGGTGTGTGGCCCACTGCGGGTGGCATCTACATTTGAACTTTCACACACTGGTTCGGTAGATCGACAACCTTTAGAAATTCTGTTTGCCTTTTTATAATTATATTAATCATAGCAAGTATGATTGTTTTGCCAAAATTTACTGCCTTGCTTCTGTTTATATGCTGGTGTTTGTACGTGCATGCTAAACCGCTTCAGTTGTATCCTACTCATTGCGAGCCACCTGTATTTTTCTCTAATTCTTATCACAGACCTGAGAAGAAGGTATCATTATCCAAGGTTTTTAAGAAAGAGACTCCATGAAATTAAGTAATGAGTCCAAAATTACATGGTTAACAAATATTGGTGCCAGGAGTGAAAATTATTTTCTGTGTTTTTCTTCAAAGCCCTAGTCCTTTTTTTTTTTTTTTTTAAGGATAGATTGCATACTATACAGATCTGCTAATAAATGTCCTATTATGCAACTATTTCCCTCATATTTTAACTATCACTCAGAAATACTTTTATAAAAAATATGGCCAGGGATTTAAAGAAAATGGAATCAAAGATTCTTTATTTAATCCAGAGTTTTAGTACAGTTCTTAGATGCAGTATGACTGATACCTGGGCTTCCCTGGTGGGTCAAATGGTAAAGGATCTGCCTGCAATGTGGGAGACCTGGGTTTGATCCTAGATCCCTTGGAGGAGGCACGGTGACTCACTCCAGAATTCTGGCCTGGAGAATCCTAGGGACAGAGGAGGCTGGCGGGCTGTAGTTCATGGGGTCACAAAGAGTCGAACCCGACTGAGCAAATAATGGCACACCATACACTGAGCTGGTTCCCAGCAAGTGACTCACATTTCATTCACTTGTTTATTAAAAACAAAAATGTCATATTCTAACTTGCATATGTGGAATCTTGAAAAGTTGTACTGAAGAATTTACTTACAGATCAGTAATAGAGAAACAGACATAGAGAATAGACTTACGGACGTGGTGAGAGGGGAGGAGGGGGTGAGATGCTTGGAGAGAGCGGCACGGAAGGTTACATTACTGCGTGTGAAATAGATCGCCAGTGGGGCTTTGCTCTGTGGCTCAGGAAACTGAAACGGGGGCTCTGTATCAATCTAGAGGGATGGCATGGGGAGAGAGATGGGAGGGAGGTTCCAAAGGGAGGGGATATATGTATACCTATGGCTGATTCTTGTTGAGGTTTAACAGAAAACAGCAAAATTCTGTAAAGCAATTTTATCCTTCAATAAAAAATAGAGTCAGACACGACTGAGCGACTGAACTGAACTGAACTCGCTAAAAGGAAGGATTTCTAAGCAGAGGTTAGACAAGCTTAGGTTTCATTCTTCCAAACTTTATAAAGATCTGCAACTTACCCAATTTTATCTGGTCAGAAAAAAAAAAGTTACGGAAGAAATGGAATCTCGTGTAGCTGACTAGTTAGGGAACGGAGTGTGGTTTACCTGAGCTGCTTCAGGGAGCTTTTTATACACAGGGTGGAAAAAATCTACTTGGCCACTTGGTTATTTTTTTTTTTAATATAGTTTTATTTTTTCTGGTCGAAAGAATTCAATTTGGAGTAAGCCCCATGCTTCTCATGAGTCTTAATAGGAACCTCCTAACTATTTTTTCTTGCTGTTGGTAAAGCGATAGAGTTAATTGCTGTATCGTGTCTGACTCTTTCAGACCCCATGGACTGTAGCCTGCCCTCCTCCTCTGTCCATGGATTTTTCTAGGCAAAAATACCAGAGTGGGTAGCCATTCCCTTCTTCAAGGGATCTTCCCCAACCCAGGGATCGAACCTGGGTCTTCTACATTTCAGGCAAAATCTTTTCCATCTGAGCCAGCAGGGATTTGTTAATAATTCTAACATTTCTTCACAGTATTTAAGTGTTGCATGCAAAATAATGAGCTGTCTCTCATAGGTAATACTGTAAGGTTGAATTGTTGAAATGCTTCATATTTAATGTGAAACTCATAATAAATTAACAAGAAAGATGAACAGTTGTTTCCATCATGATGTTAACATGGGGAAACTGTGGTCTGAATCTTTGCCCTGACCTTGAAGATAACTTGAGAATCACCTTACAGAAACTCCAAGTTTTCTTTTGTCTCCAAATCAAATGATCTTCTCTAATTTATGGTGACCTTGACCAGGGTTTCCATTAACTGAAATAGCCTTTAGAAAAATGAACACTCGCTGGAAAATAGTGAGCAATGACTGATTGGAAAAACATAGCAGGAAGCCAATTTTCACTTGCCTGTTCAAAAATGTTCGGGTACGTCCACACAGAAATGACATGGGGTTGAACATAGAGGGAGGTCACTTTGTCCATGTGTATACATTTCTGATTGTGATAATGAATAACAAAATTAATGATTTAAAAATAACCTGTGACATTACTGTTTCCTTCAGTAGATAGGAAATACAAAAAAATCAAATAATGAGTATATCATATGCTTGAAGCCTTTTGTTTTTTTAAATCTAGAAAAGTGACAGGAAAAATAAGATTTTCTAAGATGTGTAGATTATCTTTGTCCATGTGTATACATTTCTGATTGTGATAATGAATAACAAAATTAATGATTTAAAAATAACCTGTGACATTACTGTTTCCTTCAGTAGATAGGAAATACAAAAAAATCAAATAATGAGTATATCATATGCTTGAAGCCTTTTGTTTTTTTAAATCTAGAAAAGTGACAGGAAAAATAAGATTTTCTAAGATGTGTAGATTATGCACTATTTTTAGGATTAACTAGAAATTATAGAAGAAATGCATGTTGGAAAAAGAAGCAGGATGAAGAGAAGGAAAGATCCTTTTCCCTCTCCCTTTCTCCAGGATTCCTGCCAAAATCAAGGTTAGAATATCAGTAGGCATGGTTCTTTGTACCGTCTGTTCTGTACTTAAATTATAAGTGTTGGTGGGGAAGTGAGCCTTCCCATAAAGAAGGAAGTTATATATATGTATATAGTCAGATGCGGCTCTTAGCTCAAGCTCTCAAAGGTTTCCTAGGACCAATGTTCAAGATGGATTTAGAAAAGACAGGAACCAGAGATCAAATAGCCAACATCCATTGGATCATCGAAAAAGCAAGAGTTCTAGAAAAATATCTACTTCTGCTTTATTGACTATGCCAAAGACTTTGACTGTGTGGATCACAGAAAACTGTGGAAAATTTTTAAAGGGATGGGAATACCAGACCACCCGACCTGCCTCTTGAGAAATCTGTATGCAGGTCAAGTAGCAACAGTTAAAACTGGACATGGAACAACAGACTGGTTCCAAATTGGGGAAAGAGTATGTCAAGGCTGTATATTGTCACCTGCTTATTTAATTTATATGCAGCGTACATCATAAGAGATGCTGGGCTGGATGAAGCACAAACTGGAAGCAAGATTGCTGGGAGAAATATCAGTAACCTGAGATATGCAGATGACACCACCTTTATGGCAGAGATTGAATAAGAACTAAAGAGCCTCTTGATGAAAGGGAAAGAGGAGAGTGAAAAGGTTGGCTTAAAGCTCAACATTCAGAAAACTAAGATCATGGCATCTGGTCCCATCACTTGATGGGAAATAGATGGGGAAACAGTGGCTGACTTTATTTTTGCGGGGTTCCTAAATCACTGCAGTTGGTGATTGCAGCCATGAAATTAAAACACGCTTACTCCTTAGAAGTAAAGTTATGACCAACCTAGACAGCACATTAAAAAGCAGAGACATTATTTTGTCAACAAAGGTCTGTCTAGCCAAAGGTATATGTTTTTTTTTTCCATTAGTCATGTGTGGATGTGAGAGTTGGACTATAAACAAAGCTGAGCACCGAAGAATTGATGCTGTTGAACTGTGGTCTTGGAAAAGACTCTTAAGAGTCCCTTGGACTCCAAGGAGATCCAACCAGTCCATCCTAAAGGAGACCAGTCCAGGGTGTTCATTGGAAGGACTGATGTTAAAGCTGAAACTCCAGTATTTTGGCCATCTGATGTGAAGAGCTGACTCATTTGAAAAGCTCCTGATTTGCGGAAAGACTGAAGGCAGGAAGAGAAGGGGACGACCGAGGATGAGATGGCTGGATGGCATCACCGACTCAATGGACATGGATTTGGTTGGACTCTGGGAGTGAGTGATGGACAGGGAGACCTGGCATGCTCCGGTCATGGGGTCACAAAGAGTCGGATACAACTGAGCAACTGAACTGAACTGAATTAGGATGATAGCTTTAAAACAGTTATAAGAGAAGTATTTGCAGGACTACATAGAGAGAATAGAGAATATTTGGAAAAAATCACAAACTTGAGTGCATTCATGAAACATAAAGGAAGAGATAAGATTTCTTTAAAGAAATATTATTGTATATTTTATGATTTCACTATAAATTGCAGTTAAATGTAACGTGTTCTAAAACAGGGTGGCTTTGTTTATTGGGTAACAGTGCTGTTCCTTGTTAGAACAGAGGTTCATCAGAGGCTTACTCTGGAAGGACTTGTGTCATCTTAAACACTGATGGTTTGCTGGTACCTTTGCTCTCTATGACCCCTCACATCACAGAACCGGGCATCACAGTATTGAGTCTTCAGGCCAGCAGAATAATGAGGAGTAGCCAAGCCTGTCTCATTTATTAATAAAAGGAAATAATAACATTGATACTTTTAAGAAGCCTTTTTTGCAAGCTTCCCCTTACATCTCATTGCTTATGACCTGGCCATATAGCCACTAATAATTACAAAGAAAGCTTGAGAAACAAGTGTTTCCCAAAGGTTAACAGGGTAGCCATATTTCGCTCAGGCAAATTTATTTATCTGTGGGCTTTTGTCCGTTGCTTCTCCAATCGAAACCATCATTGTACTAATAAGGAGAGAAGATGAGGTGGACCCCGGTAGGCAATGACTGAAGGTGCCATATTTTTATATCTGTGTGATTACTTTAGATCACTTTGATGAACTCATCAGTTTCCATACTGAGTTTAAATTTTATTGGCATATACTCCCTATCAGTGTGGTTGCACTAAGCGGGTTTGGCCAGCCCTGACCTTGTTTTCGAGTGTGAAATGGTTCTGCTGTTTCAGGGATTGTTTCTGCTCATAAATGTAACTCCCTGGTTTCCTACAGAATGAAACTGATATATTATCCATTTGACCACTTAGAAGCTTTACTAAGAATTATGGAAAGAAAAAAAAATAGATCTTTAGGGCAGTGGGTTAATTTATTTGTTCTTTGCTTAAGAAGAAAATGGCTCTAAAACCTCACTGGGGAAAGATAAATAGAATTTAGTAGCTCTGTCATACTCCACAGCAGATTCTTGGTCGATACATTATAAAGAATGACCATATTACCTGGTGCTAATAAAATGTGAGGGGGCAGAGAGTCACACTGAGAATCCTACAGAATTAAGCAGGACGGTGCAGATCATGACTGCTGTTTTTTGGGTGTTTTTTTTCAGTTATTTTCCAGAAACATTGGCGCTTATGCAGGCATGCCATCGTCCATCTGGGAATATCAAGCTACCTGCATAAATGCATCGCTGAAGCCAGATGAGACATGGAGAGGTTAATTGACTTCACTTGGGTGCACAGTGAGAGAGAGCCAAACTGAGAATTAGAAATCTGGGGATGCAGAGTTTAGAGTCTTGTTGAGAGCAGCCATACTGAGTTACATTTGTTTTCTTAACTGCAACTGAGGGAGAGTGGAGTCTTTCTCTGCAGCTTTTTCCTGAAAAGAGTCAATTTATCAGGCTACATTTCCTAAGGCAGGGATGAAGATTTGGGAATTGGATAAAAGGTGAAACACATATATTGTCCTTTGCTGAGGAGAGAACAGAAGAGCGCTGGCTCATGTGGAAAACAGGAAGTGCTGAAATTAAAGGGGAGGCGCTCATGGATTATGACAGCTTTTAAGTGACTCGTCGGCTCTGCTCGTTTGTTGGAGGCTCTGTTGTTCTTCATTCAATCAGCTGAGTCTGACTCTCTGTGACCCCATGGACTGCAGCTCGCCAGGCCTCCGTGTCCTTCACCATCTCCCGGACTTTGCTCAAATTCATGTCCACTGAGTCAGTGATGCCGTGCAACCATCTCTTCCGCTGTCGTCTCCTTCTCCTCTTGCCCTCAGTCTTTTCCAGCATCAGGGAGGCATAACGCTGAGGAAGTTAGAGTCCTCAGCCGAGGCCCACGAGGGTCATTCAGCTCTCGGAGCTCGCCATAACCCTCCAGTCTCTTGTTAGTATGAGTAAACCAAGAGTTCTCCCAGCTAGTTTCATGAACTGGATTTCTATCATCAAAATGACTTGGAATTTTCTTTGACATCTTCAGCTGTGCATTGGGAATTCCATGTTAATTTACAAGGCTATCTTAATAAACATCCACTGACCTACTGCCTAGGAAATCACCTATAGTTAAAATAATCAGACGTCTCCATTTTTTAAAAGCATCATCTCCTGAACAAATGAGCATTTTCCTTCATAATCTCTTAAAAATATGCAAAAAACTAGTTTTTTTTTCCGTTTAATCTTTCTTACTGAATGTATGTGTGCTCAGTCCCTCAGTCACGTCTGACTCTGGGGCCCGTGGACTTCAACCCACCAGGCTCTTCTGTCCATAGGGTTTCCAAGGCAATAATACTGGAGTGGCGGTCATTTCCTGGGTTTGAGTAGACAGATAGTACAGATGGCATATTTGTGTGACCATAAAATGAACGGAGTGTGATCGCAAATATCAAAGCGTCTGTTAACTGGGCTCCCTCCCCTGCAGTCCGTGACAGGACTCCGTGCCCCGAGGCAGGGCCTGTAGCTCTTCCACCTTTGTGCTTCAGCTCCGCACATGTTGCACACTTGGACCTGTTTTGTGGAATAAATGAATAACTGAACAAAGGGCCTCATAACCCCTGTTTGCGTGGATCCCCCTGTCGTCTCAGAACAGGAATGAACTTTGCAGTCGTTTAATCTAAACTCCCTCCCGATACAGAAATTTTTCTTATGATATATTCTTGCTGTTTGGTCATCTGCCTTATGCTCAACAACTTCTAGGTCCGGGGAAAGGATTGCTTTATTTTAGCTTACTCTCTTCACTGTGTGGAACTCTAAATGACAGAGACTTATTTGACCTGAAATCTGTCTTCACTCATAAATTATAGCTCCGCTTATTGAAAATAGAACAAAATCCAAAGAATCTTCCATCTGTCAGCTCTTCGTATGTGTAAAGCAGCAAAAATGATTCACTTCGAGGTCTCCCTTTCTCTAGCAAAGGCATGGCTTTCAAATACAAGAAAGGCAGAAGGTGTCTCCTGGCCACAAAGAAATACACTCTTCTTTCAGCAGCTTCAGAGTCCTAAGAGGTGGATCAAGTTCCCGAGGGAAGATCGTGGTTGGAACCAGGAGGTGGTCAGGGGCCGGCCCGGCAGCTGCTGGTGAACTTGGACAGGACTTGTGCGGACTGGCTGGGCTGATTCCAGCATCCCTGAGAGGAAGGCTGACCTGTGGAAAAGCAAGAGCGGGATGCACACAGGGACTTCCTGGTGGACCAGTGATGGTTAGGGTTGCGGACTCGAGAGGTGTGGTTAGAAGTGGCAATTCCAGACAGCAATGTGTGATGGCCATGAGTCAGGAGCTGAGAACACAGGATGGTTGATGACGGCGCTTGTTGAGCACTTGAACCTTGTCACCCAGTGGTGATTTTTTCAAATGAGCTCCAGGCAGTTGCAAGCCTTTTGTAGCTGAAAGGGCACCACCCATCAAGCTGCTGCTGAGCTCCAGTGCTTCCCTTTGCTCTTGGTGCTTTTGGTCTTTTGCTGAAGGCCTGCCGTAGCCTCCTAGCAGGGGACAGGTTCTGTTGTTTTGTTCTGTTGTCTCTCAGTCGTGTCCAACCCTTCCTGAGTCCCTGGACTGTAGCCCACCAGGCTCCTCTGTCCCTGGGATTCTGCAGGAAAGAATACTGGAGTGGGTTTCCATTACCTTCTCCAGGGGATCTTCCTGACCCAGTGATGGAACCCGCATCTCCTGCTTGGCAGGCGGATCCTTTCCACTGAGCCACAAGTGAAGCGCAGACATATTCCACCAAGCCAAATGGATAACTTTTAAGTTTCAGATTCAGTTTCAATTCAATAAAGAACACCCATTCTCATGAAGAGCGATCAAGGGAGCCAGAACCTCTCCCTGCACGCTGCTGCTTGGGCCTGTGTGGGGACAGGCGCCTCTTTCTTCCCGTCCTCACTTGCACCCCTGCTCTACCTGCTTCCTCCCTTTGGTTCTCTGTCTCAGGGCTGAGCTCGGATGAGAGAGTAAAGCAAAGATCGACGGGGAAAGTTCTTGCTTGACTGGTAACTGTCCTGGTGTAGCTGTGAGCTGTCAGGAGCTGGCAGATGTGAAAGCCGACTCTGTCTCTTGGCTGCTGTCCAGTTGTCTAGAGGTCTCCGTGGGGAGTTCTGGGTGCCCCCGAAGTGATGTGCTAATGCGCTTCCTCCAGCACCACCTCCTCCCTCAGCTCCTGGTTTCCCGCTGCTCATTTACCTGGTTTTCTCCCTTGGAGCCTCTTAGGCCCTCTAGGAGGGCTTGCTGGGAAGAGTGTAAAATGGTGTTAGTGAAATGCTTCCTCGGTTTCCAAGGGGAACACCTACACATGTTTTGCTCTAAGAAAATTTGGAAGCACAGGCTGAGTCCAGTGTAGCCCCGTAGACTTTCCAAGTGGGCCTTAGCCTCAGATTCACCGTCTGCCCCCAAGTCTGGAAGACATAACTCACCCCAAGCTCTCCGGAAGAGACAGGTCAAGCTTGCTGAGTCATTGTGCTGAAGCCCTTTGTTCTCAATTCAAGATTAAGGGGATGCCCCACTGTGCTAGGATGGAGATGTTGCACCTTTCACCGCTGAAATCATCCTCATTCATGATCTACACTCAGTCTCCACCTCAAGCTGCGAGGGCTTCCCAGGGGGCAGAAGTGGTAAAGAACCCGCCTGCCAGTGCAGGAGCCGTGAGAGATGGGTTCAGTCCCTGGGCTGGGAAGATCCCTGGAGGAGAGCATGGCACCCCACTCCAGGATTCCTGCCTGGAAAATTGCATGGGCAGAGGAGCCTGGTGGGCTGCAGTCCATGGGGTCGCCACGAGTCTACTGAAGCAGCTTAGCACAGCACGTTGTGTTGTGGCCTGAATTGACTGAAGTGACTTTGCACACACACACAGAGTCTCAATCCACCAACTTTTACACGTATGACATGGGCAGAGAATTCCAAAAAACGTATCCTGTGTTGGACACAGGTGTTATGGAATTTTTTGTATAAGCATAAGACTTTGCAAAATAATAAAGTTTATTAAAAAAAATTCTCCCTCTGGTTTTTGGACTTGTGACTGTGCAGGTGGATTCAGCCCCTCTCTGGGTTTACCACCCCTGTTGAATCTTGTGCTCCAGTAGAAACCTCTGCTCTACTGCTCTGTCATGGAGGCTGAATCTGTAGAGCATTTGATGCTTAATAAGTGCATCCATGCGTGTCATCTTGACTTGTATGACAACCATATTAACTTGGAAAAGTAAATATCCCCACTGCTTTGTATACCTGAGAAGACTCTACAGGCATCAGAGAAAAGGAGAATTGCCAAAAAGCCCGGGTGAGGTGGGGCTCCTGCTTGAACCCACATGGTGTGGACACAATCGGAAGATTTTCTCATTCTGCTGCATCACTTCCTGTCTTAGCAGAGCGCTAAATATCTTCAGTTGGTACATCATTATTTTTAACCCTGCTTGCTCCATGGGTTCCCTAAGGCATTTAAAAATATTTTAAGTGTGCAGGAGGATCACTGAAATCCTTTTCTTCCAAGATGTTCTTATATTTTCTTTGATTTATATTTTGGAGATTCTGTCTTCTTTGAGGCCATGGATGCTGGTGACATGTTCTTTGCTAAATGTCATGTTGAAGATGTTCTAGCCATCTATTAAATTCCATCTCATGGATCGAGATATTAAGAACGGCAAATGAGCTGAAATGTGGGTCCTCGATACCACGGGGCTGCTGTCATTTAGACTAAGGCCTTGCTCACCAGTCTTTCCTTGGGAGAAAAAGATCTGCAAATCATTTATAATGAAGGACACAGGGAACGCTAGAATTTGACACTCTTCACCTGAAATCTTGTCCTTTCTAGTGTTTTCTTAGGCAACAGGAATGACTTTTAATATGTACTTAAATTATTTTAGTTTTAACGTGGAGCATTACGTTCAGCAATAAATTTTTGTTTCTCTTATTTGAAAAACTATGATTTTGAAGGGGAATGAGCCGGAGAGAAAGTTGGTACAAATATCTCTATACTTGACACATATGTATATATGTGTATATATATATTACATACTTGTACAAAGTTTCTATATTTGATTCTGTTCCATCATTTACTGGGAAAAATCTTTGCAAACTTACTTGTTACACCTTGAAATTTAAGACATATTTGCTTTCCAATATCTATTTGCTATGTTGAACTTTGGAAATTTTGATGAGCCTAGGGGGAAAAAATATCTCTAAGATTGGAGAATGAGCAGTTGTGTTTCGTTTAGGTGAAAAAAAATACGAACCAACATCCCAAATCTAGGAAAATGGTAGTTTATGTGTTCAGAAATGGAGATCCCATATAAATTTCATATCAATGTCAATTTTGTCTTTATAGGTGAGGCTTTCTTAAGATTTGCCCATAGAGGAGCCCCCAAGTGAGATGAAGCATAATTTTTGATTGTTTTGGATCACAGTTTTACAAACAAGAGTTGAAAGAAATTCCACATTGGTTGACTTTGAAAAGTGAAAGTGTTAGTCACTCCGTCATTTCTAACTCTTTGTGGCCCCATGGACTTCTGCAGCCTGCCAGGCTCCTCTGACCAAGGAATTCTCCAGGCAAGAATATGGAGTGGGTTGCCATTCTCTTCTCCAGGAGATCTTCCCAACCAGGGATCAAATCCAGGTGTCCCTGCATTGCAGGCAGATTCTTTACCAACTGAAGTGCTAAGGAATGCTGTATGTGCTATAGAGCACATAAAATAATTTTTATATTTTAAGTGTCTCTTCTAAAACTAAGTAGAATGAGGAGAGGATAAAAGAAAAGAAGGCAATGGTTACTTGGCTATTGCAGGAGTGAAATGTGTGGTTGGGGGCAGTCACCCGGGAGTGTCAGAGTTTTCAAAGTGAGTTAACCTCTTCTAGAGTTTGACGGGTTATGAGCTGGGGACCTAGAAATGAGGTGGCCTTGCCTTGATCACTGGCAGAAATGCCAGGCTGGCAACTAGGTTGACGGGGGGCAGGGGTGTGTGTCACAGGTCGCCGTTTTGCACCATGTGATTTCCTTCAAGTATGTGTACTTTGGCACGTGAAAATTTGGTTTTTATGAGAGAGAGGCTTGCAGGCTCTCTCACTGCACTCTGAGGCAGGAAAGGGGGATCCCATTTCATACTTTGCCATCGGTGAGTTCAGGGACATCCTCAGAGTGGCTCAGTGCGGACCTGGGACCTGAAGATTAGCTGTCAGACCTGAGCCAGTCCCGGGCCTGGCAGGGTCACGTGTCCTTGGGAACCCCATCACATGTCGCTCTTGGCCGTACACCAGGTTCCCTGGCAGAAGGCCCCAGCAAAGCCTGGTTCTCCTTAGAGTCTTGGTAGCTTCTCCGTCTCCTTAGGTTTCCCCATGTAGGTAGCAGCCGTCTTTCAAGTGCATGTCATTCTCAACTTGAGAACACTCAGTGACCCCCACATTTGGAAATCAAGTCAGGCAGAGTCGCTGAGCAGGAAATCCAATCTATTTGAGGCAACTGAGTTGTGGAAAATACGATTTTTCAATGAAATTACAATGTGTCAATACATGACTTCTACATTTATAGGGATCCTTTTTTATAATCATTTCTTCAAAATAAGCAGAAAAGCACCAATAGGAACTTGTCAGATATGTTGTAAAAGTTGGCAGAAATGACCCAATAATAATGGGCTTTAGAAGGAGGTGACAAGCAGTTTTCGCAGGACCTGACTTTGAGTGTTTCAAATAATACAATAATTATTCATTATTGAAGTTGTTGCAATAATTATTTATTATGACACTAATAATAAATTCAGTTTTCACAGATTAAATTGAAGACACAAACACATGTTGAATGACAATGATTGAAGTTATCATTAGGGAAAATTATTCAATTCACCATGACAAAAGGTCGACGTTGTATGTGGTCCAATAAAAGAGGCCTGAAGCACTTCTGCTCTTCAAGGCTCCCCATCAAGTTGGGGGACTAATCGCATCGGGAACGTTCCAGAAGCAAAGCAATGGGGACCCTCTGATAGACGGGCTTCCCCACAGCTGCCCAGGGAGGAGAATCTGGCTATTCTACACCTCACATATCAAGAATCTAAAATCTCAGCAATCCATAATTTCTCACCACCTTTGTGTGTGTATGAGACCTCTCTCAGCAAACAGCGCCAAGGAGAAGTGTAGCGAGTAAGTTTAGAGGAAGAAAGAGAAGATACCCGGGACACGCATGCACCACAGATTTCTGATTTGATTAGCCTGCTATTCTGAATCTCAGCAGATACACGTGCCTCCCCAGGGCTGCCGCTGAGACGTCAACGAGTGTGCAACTTCCATAATACCCCGCAGCCTGGCGGAGCCAGCCAGGTTTGAGAAAATGGCCGGAGACTTGCGGGAAGATGAAGTGATGGTGGAGCTGTGTGCGTAGAAGCATCACAAGCAATGACTCAGTGCAAGAACGAGAAGCTAAGGCAGCCAGGGGCTTCAGAGCACAGGGAAGGGGAGAAGGCCGTCAAAGAGGAAAAGAAAGTAGTTTTGTAATAGATAACAGGGAAGCCAGATGGATGTCGGTGTCTTTCATTAAGACACAAAACACTGGGAAATCAACAGGCTTGAGTTAAACAACCAGGGAGCATGAAAGTTCGGGACATTTCAAGTTTTAGCTGCCGTTTGGACATCCAGGTAGATATGCAAAGTAAGCAGTTGGACAATCAGACCTGGTGCAATCTTTGACATTTGTCCCCAGATGTACTCTTGTGAGTTTCATAAGTGTGTTTTAGTGAGAAAGGACAGTCCCTTTGGGCTTTTCACAGATTTTGCTAGAATGTCAGTGTGAGCTGTGGCGGCTGACTGAGGCATCCTAACCGGCCAGCCACCCCGGCTGAGATTCAGGTGTTGTCCTTGCCTCGTGCGTGGGTGCCCAGACGCTCTCCTCACTTGCAGGGAGGCCCTTCCCACGTGGCCTGTCAGTGTCTTCTGCTGGCCGACTCCTGCTGTCTCACCCCTGCCGCCCTCCAGGCAGGTCTCACGGGCAGGATGGAAACCCGGGCAGGCGCCTTGGGTCCCCAGGCTGAGACCTCAGGCCCAAGTGAACAGCTCTCAATTCTGTTCTCTAAGTTCATACTGGACATCTCTGAATAGCGCACTTCTCATCAAGTTTACCCCATTCTAACCCTGAAGTGAAAGTCACTCAGTCGTTTGCCTCCCCATGGACTATACAGTCCGTGGAATTGTCCAGGCTAGAATACTGGAGTGGGTAGCCCTTCCCTCCTCCAGGGGATCTTCCCAACCCAGGGATCGAACCCAGGTCTCCTGCATTGCAGGCGGATTCTTTACCAGCTGAGCTACCCGCAAAGCCCAAACTCTAACTGTAAATGCACATGGAAAATCATAGTGTGGAGCATGATATTTGAGCTACGAGCAACATCTGTGTTTGATAACTGCGGTTTAGGATGGCACAGCAACCAGAGTACTGGCAGGCCAGGGGCAGAGCAAGGAGCATGCCGACCCCTGTCCCCAGGGCGAAACGCGGGGGTGCCCGCTAACTGCGGGAAGATAACTAGTTTTGTCTAACAGTTTCTACACACAGTGTCTGTGGGGTTTGGTTAAAATAGGAGGGGAAAAGTTGAGAACTCGAGCCTCGGATATTCTGTGTGTGCATATTCTAGGATTAAGGTCTTACTTTTATCTGAGGTTGCCAAATGGAGAGTGTATTTTCTGGGTTTGATAGATAACCAAATGCTTCTCCGTAGGTTTGTGACCTTTAGCAGGACCCTTAATCTTTTCTCTCTCACTGAGGGCCCTCGACTACATTATTTTAGCATGCCTGCTTGTCTAAAGCTGTATGTGTCTGTGCCCCTCCTGCCGGGGCATAGGCAGTGGAGGCTGCCCAGGATGCTGGATCAAATGCGAACATGCGCATAAGGCGGTGTGTTCGGGACCTGATACCTGGCGGTTCATCAGGATTTCCCTCCCCTCCCCTTCCCACTTTTCTATGATTGCTGTTACTATCATCATCATGTGATCTCTCAGGTGTACCAGTTTGGATTCTAGGGTCTGTTCACAACACACCATCAACACTGGTCTCAGCTTGACCCTCCATGTATTTCTCTGTTTCTTTCTTTCTCCAATTTTTTTTTTTTGCCTAACTTCTCTAGCTCCTTTCATTTAAGGAACATTTAAGACCTGCTCCTGACTATGTGTGAAGCGTGTTTTCTGTGGTAGAACCTGTGTATGACTCAGAGATGACGTCATAGTCACCCTTCCCTCAACACCTGGTGAGATATTACTCAAAGCACTATGGAAATGCGCCCACGTATTTATGAGAATTATTCTTTAGTTTCAGTGTCAGAAATAATAAGAACAGAAGGAAGTGGTTTCCATGTTTTATGAAGCTAAATATCACTTCCCCCGTTCTGTGCTTGCTTGAATGCTGAGATAAATAAGTGCCTGCCTCTAGCACCCCATGAGCTGTAGCCTGCCAGACTTCTCTGTCCATGGAATTCTCTAGGCAAGAATATTGGAGTGGGTAGCCATTCCCTTCTCCAGGGGATCATCCTGACCCAGAGATCAAACCCAGGTCTCCTAAGTTGCAGTTAGATTCTTCACCGTCTGAGCCACCCGGGAAGACCATCCAAAATAGCAATAAAATGAGGAAAGGGTTTCTGTGTGTTATGTGGCTACTACCTTATGCCCCTTTCTAAGCTTGCCTGAAAGCTTAGAAAAGTAAGTGCCTGCATCTAGCAATAAAACACATCATTTTGGCAAGTGTGGGGAAGGGAAAAAGATTTTTTAAATGGAGGGGAAAACATTCATTTAGAATTTTCCAATTATCACAGTGCACAGTTCTTTTCTCTGTTTGGGGGCTGACCAGTTCATTTGGTGTGATTTAAATAAGGCTTATAGTGTGTGACTGTGTGTTTATATTATCTTCAAGATATCTGATAACTTTCAAAAGTGAAAAATATTTTTGGGGGGAAAAACATGCTGATCGTAGTAACAATCCTTGTCTCCTGTCACTTTCTCAGGACAGCTCCAAATTCAGAAAATCACAGTAAAGAAAAATCACGGCAAGTATGCCTGTACAGTGAAGCTCACGTGTATCACAATGCTTCTAGCTGTGACATCCTGTATGCATTTCAAGGAAATAGCCTTTGATAAATATACACACACAGACACACACACACAAACACAAACACTAGTAATTATGACAAAGTGAGCTTTCTCCATAATGAGATTATTGTGCTGAAAAAAAAAAAAAGGAAGAAAAGGGGAACGAATGGTGAATGCAGAGCCGTTAGGTCACCTGGTGGGGCTCTCTCTGTTTGCGCCTTTGAGTTTGTTTTACAATGTCAAAAGCTCTGTGAATTGACATTCCCACCCACAGTGCAAGAAGGTTCCCTTTTCTGCACACCCTCTCCAGCATTTATTGTTTGTAGATTTTTGTTTTTTGATGATGGCCATTCTAACCAGCGTGAAATGATACTTGTCCTTTGTGGCAACCTAGAGGGCTGGGATGGGGTAGGAGGTGGGAGGGAGGTTTAAGGAGGAGGGTAGGGGACGTCTGTACATCTCTGGCTGATTCATGAAGATGCATGGCAGAAACAAAGGCAGCATTGGGAAGTAATTATCCTGCAATTAAAAATAAAATTTTGAAAAAAATTAAAAAAAATACTCCATGAAAAAAAGAAAGCTTCCTACACGTGTTAAATTGGTAAATCAAGGCAATAGCAGTCTTAGAAATGAGCCAAATTCGCAACTAATGATGGACTGTGGCACAGGTGATACTGTCCAGGCTTCTTGTTCGTAGATCTTCAGTGACGTTGTTACTTATTGACTAGGATAAGCCTCATTTAGATATGATTTAGACCATTTCCAGAATGTTCTCTAATGCCCCCTGCCAGTTATTCTTACCCCTTAGTATCCGCTCTTTGACTTCTTTCAGCAAGACTGGCTTTTTCTGGCGAGAGCAACTGCAATGTGATTGGAGGGCTGGAGGCTGCACAGAGCTTGATGACACTGGAGGGGGAGACGCTTGGGCTGGGGTCCGAGGGAAGATGGTAGCTGCGGGACCACCCTGGGACCACAAGAGCCTCTAGTTTAAGCCTTGGGGTCCAAACATGGTGGAGACATGGGCTCCATCTGTTGTGGCAAAAATAGACCAAGAGGAGATATCCTGGGGAGGGCATGGCATAGTTTGGGCTCAAGACTCAAGATGAAAAAAGCACTTGTCTAGGTGGCTGAAAGGTCTGGCTGGCAGAAAATATAGATTCAAATAGCATGACATCATCCGGTCTGCCACCCCTGAGCTGCAGGCCAGGTTTTCAAACAGCATTTAGGACTGAAGAGAAAGAGACGATGCCACTCAGTGAAATCAAACACCCGGAGAAAACATTTCTTGACCAGAATGTTTTCTGGTCCTTTCGTCTCAGTGAGGCCCAAAACCCGAGTGACGGCTCTCGTCTTGTCTTTTTGCCGATGATTGGATTAGGTGGGTGCTGCTGGACACGTAGGTGTGTCCATACGCAGTACTCTGACAGGCATGACAATGTTCTGCTGATCATAAAACAGCCAAATTAGTCCTCGAACAAGTAGCTTGATAGTTGAAGTAGAGGAATATTGGGTACCTCCCAAATACCGGGAGTCACACGTGACCCCTGCTCAGCTCTCGGGAGCACAGCCCTGCTGCGGGCTCGCCTGAGTCAGGACCAAGGTCACTGCTGAGCACGCAGCCCAGGCACACAGGACAACTGCTTTGTTTGTTGTTGTTGTTGTTGAGTACAGGATCTTATTTCCCCAACCAGGGACTGAACCTGAGTCCTCTGCATTCATGCACGGCAGATTCTTATCCACTAGACTCCCAGGGAAGTCCCAGGGCAGCTGCTGTTTGGGACACCCTGTTATCATCTTTCCCATAGAATTACCAAGCTGAGATAGACTCACCTGCTGGAACGGTTTGTCAGAAAGAGTTCTTTTTATGAAATTCCTCTCTGCGCTGAGCGTTTGAGGATTCACAGTTAGCGTTTTGCAGATGGCCTGCAAGGGGAACTGGCTTACAGGTTCCTGCCCAGGCACCTCTACAGGATAGGTGCTCTGTTTCTGAGAGTCCTTCCTGCCCAGCGGCTTCCCAGACACCTTTTGATCTCCAGGTAAAGAGACTTGGAGTCAGGCTGTGTTCGCAAATGCCTTCTCAGCATTTGCGAGGATCTTCCAGTAGAATCATGATGGCGTTGCTTCCTGGCGTCTAATGGCTTTCCGAGCTTGGCAGGCATGCCACCTAGCGTTCTCCTTCAAGAGGCCCGGTCACGTTCAAAGAGAAATGAAGGACACCCCCGCCCGGGTGAGGTGAGGACGGCTCGGGGCCAGCGGAGCTGGCTCCGTGAAGAGGGCCGCCGCTGCAGCTTGATCTATGCATTTTATTTATTTTTTTAATTTGGCAGCTGCCACTGAGATTCCAGGGTCCCAGTGCAGAACACTCGCCTTTAATTTGTTTTCTTTATTAAATGTACAGCCAAACTTCTGTCTCCTTCCTTCTATTCTTGGAGCAGTTGGAAGGCACGCGGAGAACGTGTGCCTTGCTTTCAGTTTGGCTAAATTATATCAATTTCTTTTAAATATTGTTCTGTAAGGATTTTTTCATTTTTCCTTGACTAGTAACTGATGGAAGAAGTAAGTTATTTTGAAATATGTCTTGTAGGTAAGACACAGGAGAAAAATAAGTAGTATAGTTACGCTAGTGCCTTCCAGTATTGTAAAAAGCTTGGTTAAATTTTATTATATAAATAATACATTTTCATTATATGGCACTTGAAAGATATGAAAAAGTATGAGGTAGAAACCTTGTATCTAACCATTGCTAACATTTTAGTGACCGTTCTTACTGGAATCTTTGAATCTTTGAATGTATTCATTTTCTCATATGTCAATGTAAGGATTTTTCCCTAGATTTGTTTTTCTCATTTGAAAATGTTTTATTCTCTCATAGTTAATTTTTCTGGTTCTCTATTTTTATTTTCTTATAGTTGCATAATATTCTATTCTTTGTTACAGTGCTATAAACATCTCCCTATTGATCTATTGATAGCATATATTTCATTTGCAGTTTGTATGTGTGTGTATGTGTGTGTGTGTGTGTATGTGTGTCTGTGTGTGTATGTGAGGAAGAGAACAAGAGAGAAAGATGAAGAAATTACTATGATTCAGTGAATAGGAATATGTGTATATGTGCATGTATTTATGTGTGTGTATACATAGAATACATTCTTATATCCTTAAGTTCTGATATTTTTAAAGAGCTAATTTCAAAGTGGTATATCTCTGGGTTCAAGGGTATATATTTTTAATTTGAGTTAGTTGCAAGATTGTGTTAAAAAGCTGTAGCAGTCATATTTGCTGTTAGTATTTCATTGCTTTTATTCCCCTAAAAATTGTTTTCATTATTTATGTTCTTAGTTTTATTAACCTAAATGAAATATTCTTATAATTTAATTTCCACTTTATCTGTTTAACATTTAAATATGATCCTCTGTATTATAATAGTTTTTAAATGGCATCATAAGTTATATATATGTGTGTGTGTATTTTTATAGCAAAGTAACCTTTTATCTACTGTACAAGTTGCATATATATTTTCTAAACACAGTTTTTGTTGTCTATTGTTTTTATTTATGGTGTCTTTGTTAGACTTGAGATTCCCCTGGTGGCTCAGATGGTAAAGAATCTGCCTGCAATGCAGGAGACCTGGGTTCAACCCTTTGGTCAGAAGATCCCCTGGAGAAGGGCATTGCTACCCACTCCAGTATTCTTGCCTGGAGAATTCCATGGACAGAGGAGCCTGATGGGCTATAGTCCATGGGGTTGCAAAGAGTCGGACATGGCTGAATGACTAACAAAACACTTTCTAGACTCACTGAAATATTTTTCACATAATCACATATTTATATATTTCCCCTCTATTTTTGGATATAAAATTCTCCTAAGCCCGTATATTTTACAAGCATCTCCTATTTTTTTAATTGACTACATTTAAGATTTTTAGTTGGTCTGAAATTTGTCTTTGCATGTGGAGTGATAAAGGAGCCCAAATTTATTTCTTTTGAAAGGATGGCTTTCTGTGATGTTACTATTTATTAAATAATCATTTTTCCCAATGGTTAGAAATAGTACCCTTGTTACAATAAATTCTCGTATAAGATTGACCTGTAGGCTTTCTCTTACTTGATATTACAACTATGCAAATAGATGGCCCTTCAAACTGTTTGAGCTCTGTGAGTTCGTCATATCTGTGAGTTTGGGAAAAGGCCAGCCTAGCATCGACTGACTCATCTTGCAGACTTTGGTTGCCTTTTCATGGGAACTCATTCTCTGGCTTGAGATTTCATCTGGCTTGCCCATTTCAGCCTCCTCCAAAATAAGAGCTGGTCGCTCCCTGGAACTTTTTCAGTCCTTAAAGACTCTGCCACATACCCCTCACTCTCTCTGCTCCAGCTGTTCCTCTGCTCAGGAGACAAGTGTTGGATACTTAATTAAGAGGTAACTGTGGCAAAGACGTGTTCTAACTGCCACATTCCAAGAGGATGCTTCCCACACCTATCACAACCAGTATAACGCTTGTACTCTTGCCTCAAGGACTGAGCAGATACCTGTCGATAAAGGGTGAATGAGGGCCAGCACCTGCAGCTCGGCTTCTGGAACGTCTTTTGTTGGGGAAAATCCATGGAGACAGGGCAGCATGGCCCTTCAGTGAGACTAGATATCAGCCCCCAGCCCTCGCGGAATTCATGATCGGAGAAGTAACAGCTCCTTCTCAGGTGGAAGGAAGACGAGGGGGGGGGCCGGGCTTGCTGTTACAGCGGTGCGGCACTGTGCACCAGAGGCCGCTACTCTGGCCCTCTGTCTCCACCCTGCCCCACCCGATGGACCTCAGTCCTAGACTCCCAGATGCCCTGGGCTCTGCAGGCAAATCCGCTCATACTGATCGCACTGAATACAACTACATGCAAATGTTTCCTACAACCACAGGATGTGAGACTAATGTTCTTTAGTCTTAATTTTTACCTATGATTGCCAAGGCCTTGTTTTGCAACAGGTACAACAGAATTGCATGTATCTTAGATCTGCACAATATAATTTATGAAGCATTTACTATTTTCTAGTTTCTGGGAACATAGTAGTTTTTTTTTTTAAGAAGACAGTAGGCAAAACATGTTCCTTATGTCTTTAAAATTATTTATGTGGGGAATATAGAAAATAAACCAAAAGACCTATAACAGCACGAAGTGGTATGAGGAAGCACTTAACAAAGAGGAAGATTGTGATGGGAGCGCTGGGTTAGGTGGGATGGAGGAACTTGGTTGTTACAGGATGCATGTTGAAGTAGAGTGGTTAGGGTTCGCCCAAGGTTAAAAGAGAGATATAAGCATGGTGCTCAAGATGCACAGTTTTATATTTATTCAATTATATATTTTGCTGCAGTAAGTAGATAGTTGTGTACGAAGACAGGAGGAGTATCAGATTTGTGTGTGTGTGTGTAGGGGACTGAAACATCTTTGAGCATTTACTTTACAGAAACCTACTATATTTTTAATTGGTTGATACACATGATATAATAAATTGAGATAAAGTTCAACTCAGCAGCATGTAGACGGGTTTCAGAGTCATTGTACTCTATGAGATATTAAACAGAAATAGTGGTTACGTGCACTCCATTTGGGGTATTTATCCTTGTTCTGGCGTCTGGATCTCCCTTTGGGAATACCCTGGCTTATGTAGCCTTGAGAGGCCCAGGGCATTGCCCATCATGGGATTCATGGGCCCAGATTCTCCTGCTTTTGCCATCTGTACATCCAGGAGCAGGAGTGAAACAGGGACTCTGTTGTATGAAGGTTACTCCCGGAGCTTTAGTCTTCCGTGAGTGAGATGGCAGCATGAGGGAACTGGCATTTTTTGCCGCTGTGCTGACATCGGTAGAGATACCAGACTCTTTCTGAAGCATGATTTTCCCTTGGTTCTTACTGTGTTCCCCATCCTACGCCTTCTTAGAGGTTCCGGGGGATCTCAACATCCTGTTAATGTGTTTCTTTTATGTAACAAGTAGTAGGCAGTGGCATTTCTGGATATTTGATTCTATTACACATGATGCTAAAGCTTAAACTCCAGTACTTTGGCCACCTCATGCAAAGAGCTGACTCATTGGAAAAGACTCTGATGCTGGGAGGGATTGGGGGCAGGAGGAGAAGGGGACGACTGAGGATGAGATGGCTGGATGGCATCATGGACTCGATGGACGTGAGTCTGAGTGAACTCCAGGAGATGGTGATGAACAGGGAGGCCTGGCGTGCTGCGATTCATGGGGTCGCAAAGAGTTGAACACAACTGAGCGACTGAACTGAACTGAACTGAACATATAAGTAAGCTTGGGCTTTCCCAAAGGCTCAGTGGGTAAAGAATCTGTATGCAGTGCAGGAGACACAGGAGATGGAGTTTCAATCCCTGAGTTGGGAAGATCCGTTGGAGACGGAAATGGCCACCCACTCCAGTGTCCTTCCCTGAAAACTCACATGGACAGAGGAGTCTGGTGGGCTCCTGTCTAAAGAGTTGCAAAGAGTCATACACAACTGATAGGCTCAACATACAAGCTTGTAGTTTGTAGAACACAGGCAAAAACTTTAGGGAGTTTTCAGTAAGTAGAAAGCAGAATTGATGGCATGTATTGAGTATACAGTATTTCGTTAGCAAGTGGAGCATGCGTGTGTTCAGTGGGAAGCAAAGTGAATGAACCAGGAGCTACCCAATATTCATGAGGCACCTCGGTCCTAAATATATGTGAGACAATATATGAGCTGCTAAATATTCAGGTACATTAAATAGATGTCAGCATTTTGTAGTCAGGAAGGCAAAATTTGGTCACCCACTACTGATGTCTATTCTGGACCCATGTTTCCCCTGCCCAGAAACCCCAGAATCCATGATTGTCCATCAGGCTAATTAAGAGGGTAAATCTCTGTTTGTGTATCCTTGTCTCTTGGTCTCTGATGGAGCACGCGTGTGTCTTGGCCCACAGCATCTCCTGCCTGTGGGCCCTATTCTGATTGCATCCTGTCCTAAAGATGTGTGCATTCATATCTCCCCCTTTTCTTCTCAAACTATATTTCAAACTGATTTTTAAAAGCTGTGTGCCTCAAGCGTTTCAGTTTGATCTGAGCGTCTTTCTGCTCGGTGACCTCTGGGATAGCTTGTCTGGAGAGGGACTCCTGTTGCACCAAGGTCATTTCCCACGTGACATAAGATACCCAGAGCTGGTTTCTCTTCCTTGAGTTTATAGCTCTGATTAATCCACTTGTGGGCTAAAGAATACTTGAGTTTGCAATAGTGTCCTGTGAAGTTTCTCTTGTCTTTTCAGTAGAGAGCTTTAAGCCTCCCGGGTGGAGAAATTTGCCTCAAGAAGTCACCTAATTTCTGGGTTATTGAAAAACTCTTAGCACCTCTCCAGCTGCATCACAGTTTGGTTTTGTATCTGAAATGGTCTGAAATATTAGCCTTTAATTTCACTGCGAGTGTCTGCAGTTAGTATTTCTGAATTTGGAAGGACACAGTGACTTTCTGTTTGGAAGATTCATTGATGAAACACAACAGATTGGATAAGGACTAGTTGTGTGTGAAATGAACAAGAGCAAAGAACAAGGGAATGAGCACCTGACTAGAGGTGAAAAATAAGAACCACGCTCAGAACAAGGATATAGAATTGATTAGAATTCTGACGTGAAGCCAAAGCTGATAGTGATCTGGATAAATGATGAGATATGGCATCGTAACCCAAGAAGTCGGATATCTTTACAATACCATGTGTTTCATATTGTGAGGAAAAACAGTATTTTAACACCAGAATTAGGGTGTCTAGAGTGAGGAAAAGCCAACAAGTGAAAGAAAATTGAATCCGTGGATTTTAAAAACAAATTACTGTTTAGGTATGCACTCAGACCCAAAGATAAGAAGCTCATAGGTACAGAATTTGCCTGGACAGAGGTGAGGGCAGGGACTTGCCATTCAACTAACTCATATTTAATGTGTGTGGATAAATGTTATTTTCTGTATGCTGTTGGGAAGGGATCAATGCGTAAAGCAGTTTTGCATCTGTAAGTTACAAAGATACAGATTTATTTATGGAAGCATTTCTTGAAAGTGAAGCACCATTTAGGGCAGCCCATCACCTTTCTCAAGTATATTTTCAGTCCTGTAATTTCAGTATTTCTAACTTTAAACTGCGTGCAGAGTGTACTTAAAAAGCAGATGTTGTTTATTTCTTCACCAGTTACTCATTATATTTTATTCCTCACTGCCCTCTTCCCCTGTAACATTTGCTCTAAGTGATAAGGGTCACGCACCAAACAGGTATATGGCGATGCTTAAAAAATGACACACAAAAATCTATGAATGTGGCTTATTTCCAAGTCCTAAGCACAGTGGACTCCATCTCCTGGACTGATGATGCTGAAGGGAATAGCGAATGCTGAGAAGACTGACTCGTCCTTAGTAGGCCTTTTCCCTGACCAAGCACTCTATGCTCACTACCTCATTTGTTCCTCTGACCCATAAAGGGTAATAGTACATGTCTATCTTAGTGACTCGGAGAAGGCAATGGTGACCCACTCCAGCACTCTTGCCTGGAAAATCCCATGGTCAGAGGAGCCTGGAAGCTAAGGAACTGATTTCCCCGAAGTCACAGCTAGACAGAGGCAGATCCAGCATTTGAAGTCAAGGGGTCTGCCACCAGAGGCCTTATCAGCTCTTCCCTTCTTCCTTCCTGCTGTTGAGAGTGAGATGAGGGTAATGGAGATGCACACGTCTAGATCACACATTCTCAGAAAAAATAAACCAGTGCTTCTAGGCTGGACAGGCCTGAGGCTGTGCCTCAACAATTTAATCAATGTTGTCTTTATTTAAAAACAAAAACAGCTGCATCCAAACAGACACATGTAGCTGCCCAGAGACACCAGAAGTCACCAGCAGGGAAGGCATTATTGGTCTTTATTGGGTTCTCATCGCAAATCTCTATTACAAACAGTGAAGTACCTCACATTAACCATGGTGGCAAAATTTATCTCTTAGGTCTTCTAAATAATATGAGATGTTATGGTCCAGAGTTTGAGGTTGATGGGGATATAGACTGCACAGTGCTAGGGGCAGAAGACAGGGGGCTTCGAAATCTGGGGGCAGTGCTCATGGGAAGGCCTGTGCACTTGCTTATAGAAGTGAGTTGTAAAGGACCCCGGGGGCTAGAGGGCTTGGCTTTACCAAGGTAGAGACTATTTAATGCATGATGCAGGAGGAGGTTCCACCTACTATGTTGATCCCAAGAGAGAATAGCAAGCACCAGCCCATTTGAAGGAGGATGTACAAGCTGCCTGCCCCCAACCTGAACCCCGTCCACTCCCCGAGTATCTGGAGGGTCCAGACCCTGTGTCTCACTCTCGGTCCGCTTCTGTGTGTTCCTCCGCCGTCTCTGGCCTGGGTGAACCTTTCCTGACCTGAGGGCCGAAGAATTGATGCTTTTGAACTGTGGTGTTGGAGAAGACTCTTGAGAGTCCCTGGGACTGCAAGGAGATCCAACCAGTCCATCCTAAAGGAGATCAGTCCTGGGTGTACATTGGAAGGAATGATGCTAAAGCTGAAACTCCAGTACTTTGGCCACCTCATGCGAAGATTTGACTCATTGGAAAAGACTCTGATGCTGGGAGAGATTGGGGGCAGGAGAAGAAGGGGACGACCGAGGATGAGATGGCTGGATGGCATCACGGACTCGATGGACGTGAGTCTGAGTGAATTCTGAGAGATAGTAATGAACAGGGAGGCCTGGCGTGCTGCGATTCATGGGGTCGCAAAGAGTCGGACACGACTGAGTGACTGAACTGAACTGAACTGAACTGTCCACGGAGGTAGAGGCCAAGCTAATTTTGTCTTAGGTTCCAGCAGTCTTTCCTCGGAAATGCTATTATTCAGCATTTCAAGGGTGTAAAGCCTGCTGGTCACTAGTGTTCCAAGAGTGCAGCGAGTTTAGTGGTGGAAATTTTCTTTTCTTGGTTAATATTATTCTCTGCCTTCCTTTAGTGTACTTTGGTTTCTTTGGTTTTGAGCAGGGATAATGTTCGAATTAAAGGGACAAGGTGCACATCTGGTACAGAGGAAAAGAAACAGAGGAAAACTGCTAGTCAAGCAAACTTCCTGCTCTTTAGTTAGTGCCTGTGGGAAGATGTGTTTCTGTAGCAGTCCCATTTATACCTAAGTTCTTAAAACATTGATGTGTGAATTGCTCTCACATTTTCCCCAATCTTCTTCCCTGTAGCAGATATAAATAAATGAGTAATGAGTCAGGAGACAGAATCTTTTATCCCTCTTTTGCAATTGCCTCAGAAGGACCTGGAGACAGAGAGTGAGAGGCAAAAATGGAAACAAAATATTTGATAGATTCACGTAACAACTATTATGGGAAACCCAGGGAGTTGCTTTCCTGTACAGCAGAGGATGAAGGCTCACACAAAAACGCAGAGCAGTGGATTTCACTCTGTAATGAGGTAGGCAGTCATGCGATAAAATCATTTGCCTTCCCGAGGACATCCTGTTGGATGGTTGCTTTGTTCCCCATCACATTTCACTGCACTCTAGTATCAGAACACCATCCCCGCCTACTTTATTGCTATTCCCTGCATGTCCTCCTAGGAACAGAAAATGTGAAAATGGTGAAGGTGCTGGAACCTTTTACCTAATACAAAATGGAAAATCAAAAGGAATAGTTAGTAGAAATTTCACAGAACTTCTACTTTTCTGGAAGCAGATATAGTTATAAGAAATGAGTCACTGAAATTGGGATATGTGTTGAGGCCTCATGTTTCTGAGCAATTTTAGTCTTGAGAAGAGATTTAAAATTAAAAATATTAAACCTGCTCCTTCTCCAGAATATCACTGTGTGTATTTAATCTAGTGAAGCCATGCCCATCAGCTATACCATGTCTACGATACAAGGAAACAGAATAAATCAGAGATTGAACATTTACAGTTTGTGCTTAAATACTAGGGGAGTCTTGTGGTTTCTTTATGTAAAAAAGATGATAATTTAAAAATTCTAATATGTGCCCTTTTTACGAAACCTTAAAATACTTTTGATATTGCCACTTAGAATTACAATAATTTGACCTAGTTGGTAAATGGAACTTAATGGTGGTTTTTGTCAAGATCTTTAATTACAGAATCTTGATACAAAATGAGAACTAAAAAATAACCTGATTCAGATCTGATCTGAACAAATGAAGATATTAAAGCACAGAAATGTTAAATGATTTACCCTAAGTCTGTTAGCCAAAGAAAAAGCAAAGCAAAAACTAGGCAAAATGCAGCCTTTGTTCTAGGTTTGTGAGTCTGAAAGCGGTGTTCTTTCTCATCTATAAATTTAAATTTAGATAGTGTAAAATCTGGGCAGATGAGGTTTTACCAAATTCCAAATTATCAGGTCAACAAAATGGAAAGGAAGCTTTTAAAAACATTCAATTTTACTCATTCTTTCTTTCATTCACTCCTTCATTTGTTTCCTTTTTATAATTCTATGGGTAAATTAGGCACATTTATTATTAATTTGGAAACCAGGAAATCATTGAGAGGGGATATTTATGAATATCAAAATCTAAAATTCATAAAACCTTATTTTGGACACTCTAAAAAGTATGACGCTCCTGTGTAATCAGCAGAGATGTGTATAAGAGACAGGTGTAAAATCTGGGCAGATGAGGTTTTACCAAATTCCAAATTATCAGGTCAACAAAATGGAAAGGAAGCTTTTAAAAACATTCAATTTTACTCATTCTTTCTTTCATTCACTCCTTCATTTGTTTCCTTTTTATAATTCTATGGGTAAATTAGGCACATTTATTATTAATTTGGAAACCAGGAAATCATTGAGAGGGGATATTTATGAATATCAAAATCTAAAATTCATAAAACCTTATTTTGGACACTCTAAAAAGTATTCTTGTTAAACTTAAACCACAAGTTAAACTGGCTCCTTGAACTCAAGCGAGATCTCTGATTACAGAAAATGCACTATTTTAGGTGTTTTGAAAGCCGTGGAGAGGTAACAAGTCAGCCTGCTCCTTCAGGCTCTTCCTCATTGAGTTCAGAGTCATTTTCTTGAGGTCTCAGTTTCAAAGGCAAGTTTTTTGAAGAAAGCATACACTTTGAAAGAATGCTTGTCTTTGTACAGGGTTGTGAGAAACTTCAAACTCCTCAGGGAATAAGTCAAAACAACAAAAATAATCAACAACAGCAACAAGAAAACTCCCCGCAAACAAATAACAAGCCAACAACCAAAGCAAAACAAGGAAATATGATATTTTTTTGCGTGTCATCATCCTGTTTTCAAGGACCCCTATCTTTAAAGGACCTCTATCAGAACAACCTTCCAAGAAAATAGAAATAATAAAAAATAAAAAAGATGAAAATAGTTATCCATCTATAATAACATGTATCATGATAATGTAATAATATACCAAGAGATGAAGTGATAATGTTCATATTAGGTGATATTCTCTTGGATCTCTGAAATATCGCTGTTATTGACATACTTCTACAACTTTTCTGTCATTTATTCTGTTCCCCAAATGCTGCTTTGATCTTTTTCATAAAACAGAATGATGGCTGAAATGCCTGAATTTACCTTGCAAATGTCATATTCCCCATTTCCTTTAAAACCATGGAGAAGTTCTATACATAATACAATGAACATTACAAGTAAATCTTCAAGTAACTAATTTCAACTCCAAATGTAGTTCTTCTATTATTAGTGATGAAATGAATACTAGGTAGAAAAAAAGTGGGGGAAAAAACAGTACATTGTCTTGGATTTTGTAGGATTACTCAGCTTTAGTTGTACTGAATCATTGTCTAAGCTTGTACATATAATAAAGCATTGTTACTTACTGATAGAATGACTTGTTAGTTTATGTGGCCATTTTTCAAGCCAGAATGCTCCAAGAGATAGGGCGAGGAAGAAATTTGCCTTTTAAGGACATGCAGCTTTATTCTGTTGGTTCCTTTGAAAATAGTAGAAATTTTATCTTCTGAATTGGTATTATAATTTTACTTCTCCCCATAATGGGCCTTGAATTTTACTAAGAGCAAGAGCAGATTGCCCCTGACCTTTCAGCAATTTTGTCTTCAAAGACATCCTTTCATTTTTTATTACATCTCAACAAATGTCAGTTGAATTAGTAAAACTATGAATTTTTTATTTAATGATCCTACTAACTGAAATGAAAAACTGTTATTAATGCTCTTTCTTTAAATACATTCTGTGTCTCATGAAAGTATTCATGGCAAGATCATGGGAAATTAAATAAGGCAATGAGCAGAATCAACCAACACCACTGGTGATTGCCTCATTAGACCCTTTACCAGCGTGAAAGTCTTCATAGACCCTTTCCCTATGGTAGTATTCCATGACTGCCTTTTTCCAAATTGCACAAACACTGATTAAATTCCTGTCACTCTTTGGGAAAATGATTTCATACTTTTCTCACTACTCTATGAAATGCTTAATCTTATTTGTCCTAATTTTATTCATTTTGCAAAAAAAAAGTACCCTCAGCCTTATATTTCAGAATGGAGAAATAATCAAAATTAACTTTGTACAAGATATCGATGGTTTTGTGAAAATTATTTTTTTCTCTCATTTCACACAGTCCGTATATGTCAAATTGCCAAATCTCTAATTTCCCTTCGGTTTCCCTTTCTAATCAGTCACCAGATCCATTAGATATTCCTGGGTGTTTGTCAAGCAGTACTGAAAACAGTAGTTAAAACTGTAGTAGCATTTACTCTGATGAAGTTACTATTTCAGTAGCCCTTTTTTGTTTGTTTTTGCAGTTAAAGGACACCCAAGCTCAGAATGATCACCCAGAGTTGCACAGTAAACACTTGTCAGGCAAAGAATCCACCCCAGGCTCTAGTTCCTGTCTAGTGTCTATTTGTGTAACAACTGATAACAGCTCTGATGCTAATATTCCAAAGCTCTGTAAAACCTTAAGGAAAGCCTGAACAAGCTATTTGGCCAACCCAATATCATGTAAAAGTGGGTAATGTTTTTTTTCCAAATTATGT
Source organism: Madoqua kirkii (assembly GCA_006408675.1). Classification (NCBI taxonomy): domain Eukaryota; kingdom Metazoa; phylum Chordata; class Mammalia; order Artiodactyla; family Bovidae; genus Madoqua; species Madoqua kirkii. Next base: position 21,158 of record SJYC01004038.1, on the reverse strand, counting down.
ATCCAAAACACTCCTGACAGTCTACAGTTTTGTTTGCTACTCTGATTGAAGTTTTTCATTCGAGACTGTTTCTTCAGACAATAATCTCTGGGAAGTTTCAGATTCCTTACCTTTCTCACAGCAGATATTTTGGAGTCTTCATTTAACATATATCAGTTTTTGTTCTTTAATGCCCGTAATTCTGCATCTTGAGACCAACAAGGCTTACACTTAGCAATACGTTTTCTTGAATTTCCTAACATGTCGCTGTACACCACTGCCTCAGCTTGGCTGCTCATCCTTGGCACCGTTTAATGTATGCATGCCAGTCCCTGAGACACTATCTTTGTTCTGTGTCTTTGTAAACAGAGCCAGAGATGTAGTCTCCTGGTGGTTAGTTTGGGAGGCGATGCCGGGAAACAAAGAAGGCTCTGGGAAAGTGGGACGTGGAAGGAAGGCAGTAGGGTGGGGAGCTGAGCTTGCAGCATCACGGGGATCTGAGAGGCCTCGGGAATGCCTGGTAGGATGGCCCTCCTCCCGTGGTTCATCCTCCCACGGAGGACGGGAGGCTGGGACATTTATCTGCCATCCCCAGGCCCTGTCGGTTACAGATGACATGTGGCTCTTTGGGGCTGGGCTTCCCATCAGGCTGTGGCTTCAGAGAAGGCCCCGAAGCACTGGCGCTGAGACTCCCTGGAGGCTCCTGAGGTAGGATACAGGCGGTGTGCTTTCCTTGTTCAGTCGCGCAGTCCTGTCTGGCGCTTTTTGACACCATAGGCTGCGGAACGCCAGGCTTCACTGTCCTTCATTATCTCCCAGAGCTTGATCGAACTCGTTTCCATTGAGTCGGTGATACCATCCCACCATTACATCCCCTGTCGTCCCCTTCTCCTCCTGCCTTCAATCTTTCCCAGCATCTGGGCCTTTTCTTATGAGCCGGCTCTTCACATCAGGTGGCCAAAGTAATGGGACCTAAGCCTCAGCATCAGTCCTTCCAATGAATATTCAGAACTGGTTTCCTTTAGGATTGACTGGTTTGATCTCCTTGCAGTCCAAGGGACTCTCAAGAGTCTTCTCCAACACCACAGTTCAAATGCATCAGCTTTCTTTATACTTCAGTTCTAATATCCATACATGACTACTGGAAAAAAACATAGCTTTGACTAGATGGACCTTTGTCAGCAAAGTAATGTCCCTGCTTTTTAATATGCTGTCTTGCTTGGTCGTAGCTTTTCTTTCAAGGATCGAGTTTCTTTTAATTCCTTGGCTACGGTCACCGTCTGCAGTGATTTTGGAGCCCAAGAAAATACAGTCTCTCACTGTTTTCATTATTTCCCCATCTATTTGCTATGAAGTAATAGGAGCACACAGCATGATCTTAGTTTTTTTAAAGCCGACTTTTTCACTCTCCTCTTTCATTTTCATCAAGAGGCTCTTCAGTTTCTCTTCACTTTCTGCCATAAGAGTGGTGTCATCTGCATGTCTGAGGTTATCGTTATTTCTCCTAGCAATCTTGATTCTGGCTTGTGCTTCATCCAGCCCGGCATTTTGCATGATGTTCTCTGCACAGAAGTTAAATAAGCAGGGTGACAATAAACAGCATTGACGTTCTCCTTTCCCAATTTGGAACCAGTCCCTTGTCCCATGTCTGGTTCTGTTGCTTCCTGACCTGCATGCGGGTTTCTCAGGAGGCAAGTTAGGTGGTCTGGTATTCCCATCTCTTTCAGAATTCTGCTAGTATTCCCAGATACTGGCAGTGTGCTAAAAGCTGTGTATCAGATTATGCTGAAATTCACTGGACCATGCAGATGCCACGTGGGGCACAGAAGAGTATCTGCTGAAGCCCATCCCTTAGGTTGCTCCGTCTTGTTTTTGGTGACATAACATCATGTATAAGTCATTGGTTCAATGAATATACAGTATCATGGGAACAGCCAGCCTGTCCCTTAGCGAAGGTTAGAAAGACCCTTCCAGCATCCTGTTAGGCTGGCTTCATTCATGTGACACAGCACAGACCGGAATCAGTGAAATCTTTGCTCCTGCTCCCACTGCTTCACTCCCTTTGCCACTGAAGAGTCCTTTGCCTCCATGCAGTGGCACAGGTGGTCCTGTCTTGGTAAATGAAGCATTCCAGAAGGGCTTGAGTAGTGGAGCCAGCAGAGGCATCGGTGTCAAGAAGAGCAAATCCTTCCTGTGGTATGACCAGTTCTGCTGAAGACAGGTCACCAACTCTGCCATCGTAGACACTCCTGTGTAATTAGCAGTGCTTATAATGAATCCCAGGGCCTGGCTTTCAGTAAAGTGGACCGTCTGTTCCCACCAGAGACTCCACCGGAAGCGGATCTTCATTTAGGCAAGAATTTGGTCTGTATTGCTAACTCTATACCCTGTAGTTTCTGTTCAGTCTCTCAGTCATGTCTGACTCTTTGCAACCCCATGGACTGTAGCACGCCAGGCTTCCCTGTCTTTTCCCATCTCTCAGAATTTGCTCAAACTCATGTCTATTGAGTCATTGATGCCATCCAACCATCTTATCCTCTGTCGTCCTCTTCTCCTTTTACCTTCAATCTTTCCCAGCATCAGCATCTTTTCCAGTGAGTTGGCTCTTCCCATCAGGTGGCCAATGTATTTCTATGCCCTAAGTGCTGGAAATAGATATGAATGAATAAATCTTAGGCCAAGTATTCCTTTGCTCACCACATTCCAATCTCAGCTGTCCTGCTTTCTGTTCCTCCAGCTCAGAAGCTCACTCCCTCCTTGGGGTAAGCGAGGAGAGGCCTCTGTGTGAGCTGCCCCTGCCTGGAATCTCCTGGCCCAGACCTCTCAGCACTCACAACTTCAGTGTCACTTTCTCTGAGATGTATTCCTTTAAAGTAGCTACTTCAATTATTTGCTAACACTTTTTATAAATTTTACATTTTGATAACATTTATTTGCTTCCCCAGTGGCTCAGATGGTAAAGAATCTGCCTGCAGGGCAGAAGACCTGAGTTTGATCCCTGGGTTAAGATTCCCTGGAGAAGGAAATGGCAACCCACTCCAGTATTCTTGTCTGAAGAATTCCATGGACAGAGTAGCCTGGCGGGCTATAGTCCATGGACTCATAGAGTCAAACATGACTTAGCGACTGAGCATGCATGCAAAGTTATCTTGTTAATTTATTTAGATTGTATGCTTCCTCCTGCTAGAACATAAGGTCCTTGAGAGTAGAACATGTCTCCTGTTTACAGCTGTATCCCTGGTACCGGACACTGCAAAGAATGCAAGGTACTCAGTAAGTGTTTTCCTGAGTAGTTAAAGGGCACTCTTAACTCATGGGGAAATACACTTCTTGTTGGAAGGCTTTGCCTCTCTTTAAAATCCCATGTGTTGCTCCAGCACATTATTCTTCGTAGATATTTGGCAGATCTGCTGCAGGTGATACTGTGACCTGCTGTAAAGCACAAGGAACTTCATGCAGTGATCTGCAGTGGCCTAAATGGGAAATTAAAAAATTAAAAAAGCAATGGATATATGTATACCTACTGCTGGTTCACTTTGCTGTACAGTAGAAACTAACATTTAACATTGTAAAGCAACTGTACTCCAATAAAGATTAAAAAGTAAAGTGACGCACTGCACTGGAGTACCCCGATCTCCCTATGCGTGTGCATGCTAAGCCGCTTCAGTCGTATCCAACTCTTTGGGACCCTGTGGACTGCAGCCCTCCAGGCTCTTCTGTCCCTGAGATTCTCTAGACAAGAATACTGGAGTAGATTTCCATGCCCACCTTCAGGGGATGATCCGACCTAGGGATTAAACCCAAGTCTCTTAATATCTTCTCCTTTGGCAGCTGAGTTTTTTTTTTTAACACCTGGAATCTTCCTATAGAATCTTTTAATACCTAAGAATAATATGTGTACAAATTAATTCTTTCAAAAGGTGGCTAGTTGTATTAAGAGGGCTGGACATCAGGTCAATAACCCCCTAACTTTTGTCCCGTCTTTTCAGCTCTCTTGGGTGACAGTCTTTCTCCCCTAAATGGTGGCTGGGCTTCTAGTATAGCCATTGGTCTAGTTGGGAGGCCTGGGTATTGACCACTCCGTGTAGCAACATTTCCAAACTGCACACTGGAGTTCAGGATAGGGAAGAATTAATCTCCTTCTATAAACACTGGGAAAGATCTCACAGTCTCAGCCAAACTTCCTTCCTCTGTGGAGAATCATCACCTCCATCATCATGATGTCCTACTTGGCTTCCTTCCTCTGTTTCATAATCCTTAAACCTCTTTTTTCCCTTCCCTTTACGTTCGGAAGCCTTTTTTAAGGAACTCTGTGGTGTACCAAGAGATGGGATTTCTAAGTTATATTTAGATATTCACACTGTGAAGGTCTTGCTTCACACTTGGTCTAGCTTTCCATGCATGAAACGCTGTGATAACCTTTTTCTTCTGCCAGTTAGACAAGCAATTTACTTCTCTCGTTCATGGGTATGCACAGTTTTTTTCCTCTTTTTTTTAAATAAAATATATGTACGTTTTATATATCTTTTCTTTCAGTTTATTTTTTCCTTCAGTTTATTTTTCTTAATTTATACCTGCATGTTGTCATACTCACCTTTAAAAAAAATGAATAATTAGGTGTCTGGAGGCTTTCTATATTCTTGTTTCAGAGGCTTGGTTTATAAATAGCTTCTCTTTTTTTGCTGGGCTTGTTGAGTATCAGTTTTTTAAATGTGCTTTCCTTTTAACTGAAGCGATGAAAGCTATTAAAACACAGACTTTTGTTCTCTGAAGATCTAGAATTTACTTAGCTGTCAATGCAGCTAAAGCTCAGTCTTTGCCAACATGAGCAGCCTTTCACAGCGCTTATTCCTCTGCATATAGACAAGGATTCATGTCCAGCTGCCTCCCCTGAGTCTTAAGACCTCACTCCCTCAGTCATTCACAGTGACGTGTGTGTCAAAGGAAATGAACCAGCCAGTTTCTAAATGTGTGCAGCTCCAGAAAGAAGCATCCAGTTGTATTTGCTAAAATCATACTAGACTAAATCATACTAAACTACACGCAAAAATCCTATAAAACCCATCTTTTGAGAAGAGAAGGGATTTGTTCACCTACCTACCCACACACAGATTTGTCCTGAGTGTGGCTCCAGTGAAAGCTGTTTCCTTCCGATTCTAGACTACTTGGTTAAAGTGGAAATGGCTTACACTGTTGATAGTGTTCCTATTCCAGGAGTACATTGCAGAGGGCAAGAGTGACATAAGAAATGGTTAATTTTAATAGATTTTTATGAGGAGATCCAGTTTGTAGCTTTCACTGATGCAAATGATAGTGATGTAAAGCTGGTCTTTGTTTTTTCTTTAATTAAAAAAATTACTAAAATTCTCCAAGGAGAATGAAAACCAGGGCCAATGCCTGCATGTCTGGTCTGAGGTCTGTTTGAGCACTTTTGTGAATCAAAACTGCAAGTCTAAACCTGATATTAAGGGTTAAACCTGGTTTTATGTGTAAAGAGTACCTATAATAAAATTGATACAGTGACCAGACATCTTTGTTTAGAACAGAAATTTCTGCTGTTGTTTCATTCAGTCTTATTTTTGTTTGGTGAAGTTGACCAACAAAAGCAATATTAAATGTATGCAAATCAAATACAAAGGCAAGGATGTGAGGTATACTGGAAGACTGAACAAAGAGGATCCCAGTAACCACCCTTTGAAGGGAAAATCGCCGGCATGGTGGATGTAAAGTGTAACAGGACCCTTACTCTAGCGGCTTCCAGGAAACTAGGACAGTTTCTTTTCCTCTCGAAACAAGGAAATGGGGTCGATGCGAAAGGGATGAAAGTGTACAGTGCTGCGCTATGGAAGGATCCACCTGGAGGAGAGCAAGCGTGTCCTTTGTTGGAAAAGTAGTTTGTAAGAGAATAACAACTGAGTCCTGGTACGGCAGGTAAGATGGAGAAGGGCTTGACAGCGCACTCCGGAGTTCTTGCCTGGAGAGTCCCAGGGACAGAGGAGCCTCGGGGGCTAGAGTCCACGGGGCTGCAGAGAGCTGGACACGACTGAATGACTCACACACCCACTCCGATTCTAGACTACTTGGTTAAAGTGGAAATGGCTTACACTGTTGACAGTGTTCCTATTCCAGGAGTACATTGCAGAGGGCAAGAGTGACATAAGAAATGGTTAATTTTAATAGATTTTTATGAGGAGATCCAGTTTGTAGCTTTCACTGATGCAAATGATAGTGGTGTAAAGCTGGTCTTTGTTTTTTCTTTAATTAAAAAAATTACTAAAATTCTCCAAGGAGAATGAAAACCAGGGCCAATGCCTGCATGTCTGGTCTGAGGTCTGTTTGAGCACTTTTGTGAATCAAAACTGCAAGTCTAAACCTGATATTAAGGGTTAAACCTGGTTTTATGTGTAAAGAGTACCTATAATAAAATTGATACAGTGACCAGACATCTTTGTTTAGAACAGAAATTTCTGCTGTTGTTTCATTCAGTCTTATTTTTGTTTGGTGAAGTTGACCAACAAAAGCAATATTAAATGTATGCAAATCAAATACAAAGGCAAGGATGTGAGGTATACTGGAAGACTGAACAAAGAGGATCCCAGTAACCACCCTTTGAAGGGAAAATCGCCGGCATGTTGGATGTAAAGTGTAACAGGACCCTTACTCTAGCGGCTTCCAGGAAACTAGGACAGTTTCTTTTCCTCTCGAAACAAGGAAATGGGGTCGATGCGAAAGGGATGAAAGTGTACAGTGCTGTGCTATGGAGGGATCCACCTGGAGGAGAGCAAGCGTGTCCTTTGTTGGAAAAGTAGTTTGTAAGAGAATAACAACTGAGTCCTGATACGGCAGGTAAGATGGAGAAGGGCTTGACAGCGCACTCCAGAGTTCTTGCCTGGAGAGTCCCAGGGACAGAGGAGCCTCTGGGGCTAGAGTCCACGGGGCTGCAGAGAGCTGGACACGACTGAATGACTCACACACCCACCGTTGATCAGTGGCTCTCGGCTTACAGTTTTTTTTCAAACTTGTATTTTGAAAATATGCAAATGGATGAAATAATTGTACAACAGGCGTTCGTATACACAGTGCCTAGATTCTGCAATTAATATTTTATTGTACTTTCTTTGTTACCTAAATATCCATCTAGGGGTTTCCCTGGTGACTCAGATGGTAAAGAATCCACCTGCAATGCAGGAGACCTGGGTTTAGTCCCTGAGTCAGGAAGATCCCCTGGAGAAGAGAATGACAGCCCGCTCCAGTATTCCTGCCTGGATAATCCATCAACAGAGGAGGATGATGGGCTACAGTCTTGGGGTCACAGAGAGTCGGACACGACTGAGTGACTAACACTTTCACTTTTAAATATTGTGCTATCCAAATCTATCCATTTACCCATCGGTCTTGGTTTTGACACATTTTAAAAGTAAATTAGGGACATCAGTTCCTGTCATCTGTACATATATTCCTCCATCATGAGCATACTATGGAGAGTTCAATACTTGCTTATAGTTTTTTTTTAATGTGTACTTCATATACAATGAAATGCTGCAAGTTTGGGCAAAAGCATGCACCTCTATAGCCCCAAACCAGATCAAGGTACAGAATGTTGCCTTCTCCTAGAATGCTCTGCTGCCCCTTCTCTGCCAGTGCCCAGTTGTCTGCCCAGAAGTGGCAACAGCTCTCCTGATTTCTCTTCCCACCATAGGCTTTTTGTGCCCATTCTAGAACTCCGTATAAACGCAGTCATGTTCTCAGTGCTCCTCCGTGTAGGCTTCCTTTCCCCTGGCCAGCCGTGTGTCAGTTCCAGCCCTGTCCCTGAGCTTCACTAGTTCGTTCGTCTCTATCGCTGAGTAGCGCTCCATTCTCCTGTAGACAGACAACTGGGATGGCTCCAGCTCTGGGCTCTCCTGAGTAAGCTGCTTTACATATTCTTACGTTATCATTTTTGGACAGATACTGTTTCACTTGCAAAAATAATGGAATTGATAGCAATGGAATGGCTCATGCACGTTCAGTTATATAGCAAAGGCCAGATGTTTTTCCAGAGTGTGTGCCATGGACACTGGCAGTAGAGAGCAAGTTCCGGTTGCTCCACGGCCTCCAGAGTCATCACTTGAATTCTGGTGGCCGCCCAGTGGCATCTCATTTGGATTTCCCGAATGGCTGGCAGTATTGTGCCCTTTTTCATGTCCTCTATGGTGAGTCTTACTTTTTTCCTTTCATGGCATTCTGTCCCTATGTTTCACCCTCTTTTAAATTAGATTCATTAGAAAAGAGACATGTCTTCCCAGAATCTTTGGTGTATATGTATTAGATGCCAGTACTTTGTCAGATATATGTTTTGTAACTATTTTCTAACAGCCTGTAGGTTGTTAATTCATTTTCTTTATATCACCTTTTGATGAACAGACATTTTAAATTTTAAATTTATTACTCTTTTAGCTATTGCTAGAGTCTGTCAAAGAAACCTTTGCATAAGCTTATGTTGTAAAATATTCTCCATGCTTTCTCCTAGACACTTTATAGTTGTGGGTTCTCTGTTTAGATTTAGGATCCAGCTCCTGTTAATTTTATGATGGTATTAGGTACAGAGATCTATATGGATATGCACTCATTCCTTTCCCCATTGGTTGAGTTTCTTCATCAAAATCGAATATCCATATATGTTTAGGTTTGTTTTTGGCCTCTAGAGTCAAAATAACACCATTTCAATAACACTATTTCTGTAGAAATATCATTAGTAACATTGATAACTTGGCAACTTTGACTTTTGATATAATACCCTGAATAGATTTTCCAGTATCTTTGACAGAAAGATATGGGATTCCCAGCATATGAGTGTATTGCATAGAAAATACTCAGTTTTGAATATGATATGTAAAATTAATGTTATTTTTTTCCTAGTAGAACTATTCATTCGCTGTCAATAAATTTGGTAGAAAAGTTCAGATAGTGCATAAGCTTCTAACATTGTTCTATAACTCACAAAACTTTCTGCTATATTTCGTTGTAATAAACATTTCAATGTAAGTACAATTTCTAAATTCCAAGTGATGGCACTTTTTAAGATTTCTCTTACTGTATAACAAAATTTCAGGGTACCAAATAGATCAGGACGTTCCCACACATAACATTCACACTGTGCATGAAAAGTACAAAGATTGGCCACTAAAAAACCTTTTTTTGATAAATACTAATTAGTAAGTTTCCTTTGCGCGCTGTAAAGTAACAACTAATACGTGTCTGCATGATTTGACCTAGCATTTCCACAACTAGTCTTCCGTGGTTCATCAAATGTCTCGTCCATTTCTAAATGGGCATACTTTATCAACCTCATATAACTTTCTCATCTTTAAATGCCCTTTCATATAAGTCATCTCCATCTCATTTTCATCTGCGTTTTTCACATGTATGTGTTCTTAAATATTTGTCAGTCATTGAATACAGCTGTTCTTCCAAGGCGGTGGAGCTGGTTTCATTGGGATGCAAGGGCTGTGACGCCTAATTTCAGATCTGTGGGTGCAGAGGACATGCTGGGCACCAGGCGCAATGCTGGATTATTGTGGGGTGGGTGTAAGTGTGCATAGCACTCCCTCTCTTGCAGTCACATTCTCCCCTGACAGTCCTGTTGTATAAACTCTGCTTTCGAAAGGCATCTCACCGCTCCATGGGCTGCTCAAGGCAGTGCAATGTGTTATGATGCTTATCTAGATTGTTGCTCTGTGTAAACCTAGTTTTTAAAAAGGTGCTTCCTGGCTGTGCCCATATAGTCATTAGGAATTTTGTGCATACTTTACATCAGTCATATGTGGAAATTATTACCCATTTTTCTATTTTCTCTGGCTAAAAGTTACAGTACAACATATATAAATATATATATATATATATATATATTCCCCACTCCCCACCCCGCATTCATGGTGTTGGAGAAGACTCTTGAGAGTCCCTTGTATTGCAAGGAGATCCAACCAGTCCATTCTAAAGGAGATCAGTTCTGGGTGTTCATTGGATAGATTAATGCTAAAGCTGAAACTCCAATACTTTGGCCACCTCATGGGAAAAGTTGACTCACTGGAAAAGACTCTGATGCTGGGAGGGATTGGGGGCAGGAGGAGACGTGGACAACAGAGGATGAGATAGCTGGATGGCATCACTGACTCAAAGGACATGAGTCTGAGTGAACTCCGGGAGTTGGCGATGGACAGGGAGGCCTGGCGTGCTGTGATTCATGGGGCCGCAAAGAGTTGGACACGACCGAGCGAGTGACTGAACTGACTGACTGACCCTGTAGTATTTATGGAGTTGAATGTTATTTTGGCTTAAAATGAAGCAGCACTGCTGTACAGATGAGGAGCTAAAATTGTTGGCAGAATGCTGTAGGGCTTTTTTAGCAAGTTACACATCACATTTGATTAATGAGAAATAATGATGAACCACATTCTTTACAGAGAAACTGTTTTTACCATATTCCTCTCCTTAAAATAAATGTGGTTTAGTAGGGGACATGTCCTCTGACTCCGCTCCTTGACACAAACATGTAATTGATACAAACATGTAATTGATACCCTCTTCCATATGGAAACGAGTGTGACATGCACAGGAAGCTAGTGGCATTGACACAAGTGTCTTCAAGACGGTTCTGGCACTTTTGAGAAACTTTAAGCCAGTATTCACTCTGAGAAATGATGGATTATAAATAAAGAGTGATAATCCCAAGGAACTGTAGGCATATGAGGCGCTTTCTTAATGTAAGTTGCTAAGATTTAGGGAAAGTCATTTGTGTATTTGTTTGTTTTTATTAATAAGTTTTATGTTTGCATACAATGAAGAAATGTCTATTGGAGATAATACATTTAAAATTATGTTTCTGTCATGCTGGTTGATTTAGTGAATTTTCTAATTGAAATATAGCTGATTTACAATGTTGTGTTAATTTTTGCTATACTGTAAAGCAGGCCAGTTATGCCTGTATCTATTGCATTCTTTTTTATATTCTTTCCATTATGGTTTAAATGCAGTTTTTTCTCTACTTAATCTGAACGTATCGATTGCCTCTGATGGGATAAGACTCTGCCTGTTTTAGGCAAGTGTTCTTAGATGGTACACCCAGCCTTCCCAGGGCACATTTGCTGTTGTACGTCGTCTCCCGGTCGTCTCATCACACCTTCCAGAGGACTGTCCTGTAACCAGTTCCCCGAGGAGCCCTGGTGAGCTCTGCAAGGCTGGACTTCATGCTAAACCTGTGGGCTTGGGCAGAGAAGCACTTGAACCTAGCCAGTCTGCTCTCGTGCAGTCTCTTCCTTGGAACCTGAGAAGGGAGCCACGTGTCAGAGCGGTGTGTCCTCTCCTACAGCTGACTTCGTTGGGTTGACAGCCAGCCTTGTTCTCCAGCAGAGGGATTCTGACACTCCTTCTTGAGGCTGCTTCCTTACCTTGGTCTTTTTGTTGCACTTCTTGATAGAAAGTGCCATCTTAAAGGACAGTCCTTAAGTTCTAGGATGGTCAGTCAGATGCTTTAAATAAGTCTCAGTAAAAGGATCGAGAAGTAACAATTGTCCTAAATTGGGAACTTTTAGGGACATTTGGGGCTATCTTTTGTGGTGGATTGTTTCAGATAATTAAAGATAGTTTCCTGCAGATATTTTTCTTCTTAATAATACCTTACTTTGCAAAAATCCAATTCCCCATTCTATTATGACTTGTGGTTCTTGTTAGTAAGCCCATAAAAGTACAAATAATCACAGCAAAACTGCAGAGAGCAGTAATTCTAGTCACTGCCAGTTCAGCGTCCTCAGCACTGTACAAGCATAGCCTAGTCACTTCCAGAAAAAGTGAGAGTGGGAGTCGCTCAGCCGTGTCCGACCCTTCGCAACCCCATGGACTATGCAGTCCCTGGAATTGTCGAGGCCAGAGTACTGGAGTGGGTAGCCGTTCCCTTCTCCAGGGGATCTTCCCAACCCGGGGGTCGAACCCAGGTCTCCTGCACTGCAGGCGGCTTTTTACCAGCTGACCACCAGGGAAGCCCAGTCACTGCCAGTCGTGATGCCAAATGAGTCCAATGTGATTTCATCAGGAAAATCTCAGCCCTGAAGGTGTCCGCACTTCGCTTTGTGGAACATATGATCTCATGTTGATATATGCCATTAAAAAACTAATGTCGTGTGACAGAGAAAACCTACAAATATAACTTCTACATCACTCCAGCATCCATTTACCCCATAAGTTAACCTATTTATATTACCATTAAGCCATCCTTAGATTCTGTTTTGTCACTAATGATTAACAATTACCTTCCTAGACTAAATTGTTTTCCTAGGTTACATTTGTATAGAGAAGATATAAGCTTGACTAAAATATCAATCTAATAAACAGTCGTTGTTCCTACTGTGTGCAAACTACTCTGGTGAGTGTGCTAGAGAAAAAGAATGTGCGTAGTACCAAGTACCTATCTTTGTGGTGTTTAAAATCTAGTGTTTGGCAACAATGCATTAGTAAGGATAGTATAAAGGAAAACATGGGCAGTTCCATAAGGCATACACTGAGTACTATTGCATTTTAGAAAAGCAGTGCTCACGTGAGCATCTGTGTAATGCCCACAGATGACTAGTAAATTTAAAAAAAGTATTTAAGATGGACTTTGAGATGACAAACAGAATTTAATGGACAGCAATGGACAAAGCAAAGGCGTTGAGATACCAAGTCATCTGATGTTTTTGGATGTAGTGTGTGGTCCAGGTGGGGTCTAATGATGTGAGAGAGTAGTAGAGGATGCGGGCAGATGGGCTAGAGTTAGAGCTGAGTTTCCTGTGGTTGCTTGGCCTTGAATGCCAGTGTGGAGACTGACCTTAATCTTGTAATTAGAGGAGAGCTAACGACCACTTGTGTACAAAGGCGTGGTATGAAGCCACCGTCCTCTGGCGGAAACACACTGGCTGTGGGACTGCAGCGTGGGCTGGGTCAGGGGAGGCCACGGAGCCTGCTCACGTGGAAGCAGCGTGGGCTGGGTCAGGGGCGGCCAGGGAGCCCACTCACGTGGAAGCAGCGTGAGGACTGCAGGCGCTCTGCGATAGGGAACAGGGACCGAAGATGGCGCGGCTGGAGATGACTGGCACAGCACAGGGCAGAGGAGGGATGGCCAAGCGCAAGTCAGGGAAGCCAAGTCAGAAAAGAGGGGCCTAGATAGCAACTGTAACCATTTTTAAGATGGTGGCTCAATATTTTAGTTCTTTCTCCACCCAAATAACACACATTAGCCGTAATTTAGGATTGAATTTAATAGTTAACAGCTAGTTAACATACATGTGGGGGCAGACCCAAAGGAAGTTCAAATTTCATTTAGATACATCACCTTGGTTATATATGGTTTTAAACAGTTTTATAAATTGTTTTTCAGTGGGACACTTCTCTTGCTCAAGTAGATAGTAAGCTTCTGAAATGCAATAATTCTTTTCTTCTCCGACAACCTAGAACAGTGCTGAATGTGAGCACGTATTGAATGCTTAGCGATTCTTTTATAATAATTGTGGTAAGTAGGCAGTGGCACCCCACTCCAGTTCTCTTGCCTGGAAAATCCCATGGATGGAGGAGCCTGGTAGGCTGCAGTCCATGGGGTCTTGAAGTTGGGCACAACTGAGCGACTTCACTTTCGCTTTTCACTTTCATGCATTGCAGAAGGAAATGGCAACCCACTCCAGTGTTCTTGCCTGGAGAATCCCAGGGACGGCGGAGCCTGGTGGGCTGCCGTCTATGGGGTTGCACAGAGTCGGATATGACTGAAGCGACTTAGCAGCAGTTCAAGTACTTGTCTTCTTTTCTGCTTCTCTGCAATCACAGTGATTTTGCTCACTTGAAACTTTGGCCTTTCACACTTGCGCAAGATGAGCATCCTGTCTCAATGAGCTTAGGAAGATATGAACAGCGTGTTTGCAGTGTTCAGAACCACTGTGATGGGGCCCAGGCTCTGCATGTAATATTTCCTGAGGAGGAAGAAGAGACCGACCATTGAGGCAGAAAATTGAATCTGTTGTTTTAAACTGTATGATACATCACTTCCGTCATCTAGAAAAAAACTCTCTAAGAGGATTCCTTTAAAAATTTTTAGTTATTTAGCACAGCCTTGTGTTATATTACCTCTATTTAATCAACTAAATAGAAATTATTAGAAAAATGTGTTACACTCTGGCAGTTATATTCTGGTCCACGAGTTGGTTTTTAATAGGTAGTCAAAAACAATAGACTTCTAGCAGGACATCTCAAGGAAAAATACACTGGAAGAGTTTGAGACTAAAACAGATATTAAATTTAAAAATTAATACAATTCTACTTATAAAACACAGGCTCTTGGTAAAACATAGATACCCACTAAAACCTCAAGTCTGTAATATGTATGACAGCAAGAATAAGAAATTAAGTATGGCTTCACTTTGAAAGAATGAAAAGCCTTAACTTTTTTATCGTTTCTTGGCTCAAGGCATCTAAACAGTTTTGCTTTTTGCCTTGTTTCTGCCCCAGAAATATCTGATAAAACTGTTGTAGAACATCCTCAAGTTTTCTGAATCCACTTTCTATGTAAAATTACATTTTTGCATTATCAAAGTACAAATTATCGAGAAAGAGCATAATCTAGGCCCCTGGGATGTCTTTTGAGGTGCCTCTGTATTAATTACATTTCCTGAGTGCTTCTGGAGGGCCTCTTCTGTGTTAAGCCATTCGGTATGTTCCTATGACACGGAGATCGATCCTGTTTTTGTCTGTGCCCTTAGAGTCCACCTTCCAGCTGGAGCAGCTGTTTGGTAAAGCACTTGCAGAGAGTGCGGTGAGCTTCTCACACGAGGCATGACCAGAAATGCATTACTAGCCTTGATGAGGAAGGAGGTCATCTGGCAGGAGGACACAGGAGAGTTAGATGAGGACGGAGAGGAGTGAGGTGTCCGGGTGCACCACTCTGAAGCTGAGCTAACAGCCGGCGTGACGCTTCTGTGGGTTCTTGCCGCCTTTTCTTACTCGCTTCTGCAGCTTTTAGGTCTTTGCCATTTTTGTCCTTTATTGTTTCTTTGCATGAAATGTTCCCATGGTATCTCTTAAAGAGATCTCAGATCATTTCCACTCGATCCTTTTCCCTCTATGCCTTTCTGTTGCTCACATAGGAAGGCTTTTTTAAATCTCTCCTTGCTTTTCTCTGGAACTCTGCATTCAGTTTGGTGTGTCTTTCCCTTTCTCCCTTGCCTTTTGCTTTACTTCTTAGCTATTTGAAAAGCCTCCTCGATAACTACCTTGCTTTCTTGAATTTCTTTTTCATGTTTTTCATTTTTTTCCAAAAAACATCTTCTTCTGCTTCATTTACTGTACTAAAGCCTTTGACAATGTGCATCACAACAAACTGTGGAATATTCTTAAAGAGGTGGGAATACCAGACCACATCTCCTGCCTCTTGAGAAATCCATATGCAGGACAAGAAGCACCAGTTCGAACTGGACATGGAACACTGGACTGGTTCAGAATTGGGAAAGGAGTATGTCAAGGCTGTATATTGTCACCCTGTTTATTTAACTTATATCTGGATTACATCATATAAAATGCTGGACTGGATGACTCACAAGCTGGAAGTAAGATTGTGGGGAGAAATATCAACAACATTGTATATGCAGATGATACCACTTTAATGGCAAAGTGAGATGCAGCACTCCTGGCATCCAGTCCTATCACTTAATGGTAAACAGATGAGAAAAAAGTGGAAACAGTCACAGATTTAATTTTCTTGGGCTCCACAATCAATGTGGATAGTGACTGCAGCCACGAAATTAAAAGATGCTTGCTCCTTGGAAAAATAGCTATGACAAACCTAGACAGCATATTAAAAAGCAGAGACATCACTTTGCTGACAAAGGTCCATCTAGTCAAAGCTATGGTTTTTCCAGTAGTCATGTATAAATATGGACCATAAAGAAGGCTGAGCACTGGGTAACTGATGCTTTAGAACTGTGGAGCTAAGGAAGACTCTTGAGAGTCCCTTGGACTGCAAGGAGATCACAATAGTCAGTCTTAAAGGAAATCTATCCTGAATATTCATTGGAACAACTGCTGCTGAAGCTATAGCTTCAGTACTTTGCTTACTTGATGCAAAGAGCCAGCTCACTGGAAAAGACCCTGATGCTGGGAAGGATTGATTGCAAGAGGGGAAGGGGGTGACAGAGAATGAGATGGTTGGATGGCATCACTGACTCAATGGCCATATGTTTGAGCAAACTCAAGGAGATAGTGAAGGACAGGGAAGCCTGTCGTGCTGCATTTCATGGGGCCAAAGAGACTCAGAAACGACTTAGTAGCTGAACAGCAACAACAACAAATATAACATTTGGAGCTCCACCATGTCTTCATGCTGCATGGAGCTGCTCTTGGAGATGGAGTGTTGTTTGCAAGGTTTTATGGGACAGAGCTCTGTTGGGAAAGTCAGAGAGAATGGAATAAAAAGAAGGGTAGAATGGAAGTCTGGGGCCAAGAAGCAAAAATGTAGCCCCCAAAAGACTTGGCCGTCGGTCTTGAAATCAACCAGATCAAAAGGTATTGTGAGGTTTAAAACAATCCCTCATTGCTAACTCAACAGTCAATCTTCCGTTCCGCCATGAAGAAATAATTAGAAATGACCTCAAAATTTACTGCACAAAGATGTTCACAAAATGTTTTTCACAACCAGGAAATACTGAAGAAAACATGAGCATGAGGGATGGAATGATCAGGCCAATCAAGCTTCCAGGTTGAGTGAGCCACATGACCTGGAATCGTTGCAGAGCACACGGTAGCCAGCTCTGTTCTACCTGCGGGGATAGGGAGAGAAAATTCTCTGCCTATCTTGAGTCATCTTACTTTTGGATGATTGAGTGTAATTCCATCAAATAGTTCTTCTTTTCTGTAATTGTCAATCAGTATAAGGATGTGAATATTCAATGTAGCCTAGGGAAGGTAAAAGGGAAAGGAGTGTTTTATGACTCATTTTACTCTTCCTGGGGCTACTCCTCAGCTTGCTTTTATTTTTTATCAAGAAATTAAAAGAGAGAGAGAGAGAGATCAAATCAAAGAATCACTGAAGTATCCTGATTTCTTCCAGTCCCTTGCGTCCTGTAGACTTTATACATTCTTCTATGCATATTAAGCCTGGTGGGCTGCCGTCTATGGGGTCGCACAGAGTTGGACACAACTGAAGCGACTTAGCAGCAGCAACAGCAGCATGCATATTATTGAAAATCGTTTTGTTGTCACTTAACAGTTTCTTGTTTGAGATCCTTATAAAAGTGAATTTGTATGTCCTTTGGTTCTTTTATCTTTAGTGGCACATATCTGAGTCCTTTGCCATTTCTGAAGATTTATAGAAATGAGCTCGTGTGATGGACTTTGAAACTGTCTTCTTAGGGTGGATGAAATAAAGTTTTTCCAAGAATTGAGACTGCAGTCAGTGTTTTAATCCTTTGAGATCATTCAGTGCTATTTTTTTTTTCTTCTGCTTGATAGACTTTACCTTGAACATTATAAGATTTCATCCTTGAAACTTGTAAGATTCCACATGGTGCCTTTTAAGTTGAAATTCAGTATTAGTTTGGTCTGTACTCCTGGTAGTTAAGCAGCGCTTCTTGAAAACCAAATTCAAATACAATCCCAAATTCTCTGATTGGAGTAGATAGGATCTTTGATACACTAGATGTTTATGAGCAGAAGTAGGATTAATATTCCTCTTAGTTATTTAAATTGATTTTCATTTATTGGATTTTTTTTGTAATTGAAATAGAAAGTGAAAGTGTTAGATGCTCAGTTGTGTCCGACTCTTTGCCACCCCAAGGACTCTAGCCCACTAGGCTCCTCTCTGTCCATGGGATTTCTCAAGCAAGAATACTGGAGTGAATTGCTATTTCCTCCTCTAGGGGATCTTCTGCACCCAGGGATCGAACTCAAATCTTCTGCATTGCAGGCGGATTCTTTACCATCTGAGCCACCAGGGAATCCTATAATTAAGAAAGTGATATGCCACAATATCAGACATTTGATGACTAAGGACTCTGTAGATGAAGAAGAGAGTATTGAAGGGAATGGTAAGCCTGTGCAAGAAGATAAAAGCCACATTTTATTCATCTTGCTGATGGAAAGCAATTTTAATTATTTGCCAAAAAGTTTGTAAAGGATTTTGAAGATGACTGCATCATGTGAAGTCCCAAGGTGAATTTATGTCCTTCGTTTTGATATCATACTTCGTGAAATAGGCCATACTCCTTGTAATCACTAGAGAATGTCTGCCAAAGAAAGAAAAAAATGTCTACATGTCAGGTTTCCATCAGTGTAAAAAATGAAATAGAAATAATTGTGTCCTATTGAAAAAAAGTCTACGTGTTTACAAGGACAATGAAATAGGTCACTTCAGTTATTGTTTTACTATTCTAGTCACTTCTGGTACATAAATAACCAATTGTTTTTCTCTTCTGTTTTACATATCAATATTTTAGACTCATCATAATTTAATAATCATGAGGGGATAGACAAAGATCAAGCAGTCCAACAGAATAACAGGTGATCGGAACAACTGGAACTTGTCCAGCGCTCTCTCCTGAAAGCATCCTTCGTCTTATTCCAGTCCTTTGACCCCTCCAGTTCTAGTGTCACTAGAGGTTAGGACTTTCAGCGTTTCTATAATATATTAGTATTTCTGATACAGTGACCACTTAAAAAGCAGTCCAGTTGAGCAGCTGTATTGAAAGATTTGGAGGCTGATTTGAAATGAATTTTTCATTCTTTGTAAAAGTGAAACAAAAATTTGAAGCATTTTCTTACTTTTTTTTTTTTTGCTTACAGGGCATCCCTGTTATAAGGAATGGATGGTAGTTCAGAGTAGATAGAAGTCAGAATGTGTGGAGGAGACGTTCATGTCTTCACAGGCCTTGACCTGTGACCAGAATTTTCTAGACTATGATGAGAACAGTACCAGCTCTTCAGTGTGTCCTCTCTAAAGGGTTAAATGGTCAAATACCTTTAGAATGCGCTTTACACTGCTTTCCAGTCCTGGACATTTGCAGTCATGTTAGTGTTCTTTCCTATTCTTTTATACAGTTCATAATCCGTGGATAAGTTGCAAATTGTAGTATAAAACTACAGTGCCCTGGACAGTATAGTGAAGTGGGTCCCAAGTGGCCCTAGCATTACCTTCTTATTCTTGTGTCTTCAGCTGGGGTCCCAAATCTTCATTCCTCCCAAGAGGGTCACTCATCATCAAGAAATACATATTGTGTTTCCCCAATATGTAATATATGAAAGAACTGTAAATTATTGTGCGTGATGATTTAAATCAGCTCTCTCTTCATTTCAGTGGCTGGTTGAGGTGATGGGACTGACGTGTCTAGGAGTGATGAGGGAAAAGTTTAAGGCTCAGTTATCCTGCTCCCAGGCCTGGGAGATTATCGTGGGCTAGAGCAGTCGTGGGGCTTCCCTGGTGGCTCCGCCTGCAATGTGGGAGACCAGGTTCAATCTCTGGGTTGGGGAGATCTCCTGGAGGAGGGCATGGCAGCCCACTCCAGCATTCTGGCCTGGAGAATCCCATGGCCAGAGGAGCCTGGCGGCTACAGTCTGTGGGGTCGCAGAGAGGGACCAAGCGGCTGGGCACAGCGCAGCATGGTTAATGCCTGTTCCTAGGAGCTCCTGCGAAGCCCTCATTACACGAGATCCCTCTGTTGTAATGGATATGGTTCCTCAGAATAGTAGGGTGTCCCCTAAGGATAGCTGGGCACGACTGAGCAGCTTCACTTTCTTTTTTCACTTTCATGCATTGGAGAAGGAAATGGCAACCCACTCCAGTGTTCTTGCCTGGAGAATCCCAGGGACAGAGGAGCCTAGTGGGCTGCCGTCTCTGGGGTCGCACAGAGTCAGACACGACTGAAGCGACTTAGCAGCAGCATACATGTATATACATACATTATATACAAATGTGAGAATTTGAGTTGGTATAAAATCTTTACAAATTTTTTCCTTATGATTTTCCAAGTCCAAATTATGCTATTTTCCAAGTCCAAATTATACTGCAGCAGCAGCAGCTAAGGATAGCTAAAGCATTACAATTATCTGATGCTTTTCCTCAGAAAAACTTTGCGTTTTAGTAAACTAACCAATGTAGATTAATTATGCAACTAAACATGTTGTTATTCAGTCACCAAGTCGTGTCCACCTCTTTGGAACCCCATGGACTGCAGCATGCCACACTCCTCTGTCCTCCACTGTCTCCTGGATTTTGTCCAGATTCACGCCCATTGAGTCAGGGATGCTATCTAACCATCTTATCTTTAGCTGCTGTCTTCCTTTGCCTTCAACCTTTCCCAGCATCAGGGTCTAGTGAGTTGGCTCTTTGCATCAGGTGGCCAAAATACTGGAGCTTCAGCTTCAGTAAATATAGTCAGTATATTGTCAGTATTTATTAAATCTTGTCAACTTTTCATCTTATAGAGATAGATTCTTGCTCTCTGTGAGGAAAAAACTGCTTTCAAATTAAACACATTATGTCCTTTGAAGATGCTTTTATCTTCATGACATTTTTCATCCTCTCTTTCTTTCTTGAAGTGGGATGACAAGGCACAAACCAGCCCGTGTCCATTGGTTAAGGTCCGTGGTGAATTTTTTCTGGAAGACTGTGTGTTTCTAAAATGAAAATTCCTTTGTAATTCTGAAAATAGCCTCAGAATGCCACATTCAGAAATGGCATTAATTCTGTTTTCTTGTGGCTGCCCAGCTTTCTTCTGCAAGGTTTTTACAAGCTAGATAAAAATCGGTTTTCCACTAAACCTGGTAGCTTCCAACCAGAAGCTATTTTAAGAAAGGGCCGGGGAGGTGGAGGACTGAGAGGCTGCAAGTGGAGAGAGAGAGACTGGCATATGTTTAAATCATATGTTTCTGAAGTTTGACCGAGCATGAAATTTCATTTCAGAAGAAGGTGCCCTTGGGAATAGAGGAATCAAATGCTGGGCACCTGTTTGTCTCATGGCAGGCCAAGCTGGAGGCAAGCCGTGGGCCAGTGGGGTTGCCCACCCTTGCTTCTGGATTCAGCTTTGTTTGTGAATGGCAGGTGTTTCCTGAAGATTAGTGAAGAGTCAGGAAACAGTTCAGGTTACCTACTGAGTCTTCTATGTCCCAGTGTTCTCCGGTATCCCGCCATCTCTGCT
>SJYC01004037.1:0-26269 GCA_006408675.1 Madoqua kirkii | reverse complement strand
CTGATGTGGGGGGAAAAGTAAATAAAACTGGACAGCCTCCTTAAAATAGATAAATCGTTCACAATTTCCAGGCTGTATCCAGGCATGAGTCAACCGGAGCATTGTGAACCTTTCCAACTTTCCTGGTTTCTAAACAACAGGAAATGCTGCCTTGAAAAAGGCTGAGGGCAAAACTCTTAACTCTCATTCTTTCCTTCCTTCATTTGAATGATTTAGCTATGAATGAGTCTTTGGAAAGGCAGGATCCGAGCATGAAGGTGCTGAATGTATTTTTCCTTCCCTTGCAGAAGCCTTGGAGGGCTGCACTTTTCTGGAGAGTGTCTTTTTTTCCTTTTCTTCCTCAAAATAACAGCTTGATGTTCTTTTCACCTGATAGAAATACTGCCAGGGGCACCTCCATGCTCTAGAGCCCGCCTGCAATATCGAGGCCTTGGTGTGAGAATTCAAGGGTGATTTTGCCCTCAGGAACCAGTTCACACTCTTAAGCTCTTGAGACAGCTTATAAATCCGGAGTGAAAACAGCGGAAACAGAAGAGCCCCCGAACTCAAGTATTTTCCATTCACATTAAAAGCATTTTGACAGTGTCTCCTAAGGGTACATGTGCCGATGGCAGGCTTACCCGTGTGTGATGGGTCCTTTTCACTGTCAGGAAACTTTGTGAAGAGCCTGTGTTTCTGTGCTTACTGACATGTTCATTTTCTAAGGACACTGTCATCGCAGTGGGTCTGGTTGATACTGGAAATGTTACAGGAAGCAATTTCACTGAATTCCCATGTGTTTCACTTAATTGAGGGATCTACATTTTTAGAAGGTAGACTCTATCCAAGTGCTATATACTGAAGATTCAAATGCCTGTGATGAAACCCATGAATGGATTTTTAACGGGTCACAAAGCATCCATTCATTTTGGGTTTATGAATTCAGAGCCGTACACCCCAGTGTTCCCAATGCTCCTCTGGAGTTTTCTGTTCCCAGGCTCTTGCCCATCAGCTTCCTTCCCTTAGGACTCCCCTCCCGTTCTCTTGGGGGCCTTTGCCTTCTGTGCGCATCTCTGTGTCTTTCTGTGGAACAAATAAGCAGGATTTCTGTCCTGAAAGTGCCCGCACCCTGGCTGCGTCCTCAGCTGCCAACACACGTAGACCCGATGCACTCTAACATCTGCTGTCAGCTTCTGCCTTGGCAGGAAGCAGGTAAGAGGCCTCATCACAGGTTGTCTTTGCCTCTTCATTCGTACACATCATGAATGAAGCTCTGGCCTGTATCTCAGAACACCCTGCGTTCCTGACTGCTGGTCTATACCAGACCTTCATTGCCTGTAGGCCTTTGCTTTTCGTAGGAAAGGAGGAGGCAGGATTGACTAAAGTGTATGCTCCACAATATAGTTTCTTTTTAGATTGTTGGTCTTTGAAACCTTCCCTGGTGTCTCAGAGGTTAAAGCGTCTGCCTCTGATGCAGGAGACCCAGGTTCGATCCCTGGGTTGGGAAGATTCCCCTGGAGAATTGGTAACCCACTCCAGTATTCTTGCCTGGAGAATCCCATGGACGGAGAAGCCTGGTGGGCTACAGTCCATGGGGTCGCAGAGTCAGACACGACTGAGCGACTTGACTTTCACTTTCTGCATTTCAAATGTGTGTAACCGATTATGTTTTCGTACTCCAGCATGTATGACTTTGCTTTTATTTGTTTTTGGTATTAACATCATAAGATCCTTGTAGAGATTAAATAAGATAGTACATGTGAATTCGTTAGGATGCACCCAAGGCTACTAGTACATGTGACATAAAAATCACCTGGCTTCTGATCATGTTTTGGCAGCCCAGTTATCTGATGGTTACTTTACACAGGCAGAATCCACAAAAGTAGTTAGCTGGATCGTGTCAAGAGGTGGTCTTATCAGAACCGTGGCACCATGGTGCGTGTGCCTGTCCTCCCTCCCTCCCCCCGCAGTTTCTTCCTTTTGTGTTTTTATAATTCTGAGCATATAAATACACATTTACACAAGATTTGGAAAATAAAGAACTAAGTTACTAAGTTTCACCATATATTGCAATTACTTTTTAAGTAGATAAATTAAGATTTTTAGTTGTAGTTTCAACATCAAAGTCTCTAACCAAAGTCCCTAAAATTAATAGGAAAAACATATAGAAAAGTAGAAGGATATAGACCCAAAAAGCACCATGAACCAATTCAATGTATTTAAGATTTATACAGTTTTCACACAACAATAGGATACAAATTCTATTTGTATCTGCACAGAGAAGCCTCGCAGGCTACAATCCATGGGATCGCAAAGAGTTGGATCTGACTGAGTGGTGACTCATTTTCACTTTCACCTGCCTGTCCGTTGATGTTAGACGGTCCTCCAGGCTGCCACTCACTTGGGGCTCTGTAGCCTCTTTTTGGAGAAGGAAATGGCAACCCACGCCAGTGTTCTTGCTTGGAGAATCCTGTGGACAGAGGAGCCCAGTGGGCTGCCGTCTATGGGATCGCACAGAGTCGAACATGACTGAAGCGACTTAGCAGCAGTAGCGGCCTCTTTTTAGGGTTGTGCCAGAGACATATTGCTTCCCGGTGTCTTCTTGGAATTCCCTCTTATACTACCCATCCCTATCATCTCATCTTATTCTTAATAAAGGATTTCTTCAGACACATATTATACAGTCACCTTGATTAAGAGTTAGAATTATAACCTAATAACTTCCCTAGATATCAGGTTATCTAGATGCCAAGGCTTTGTATGAGATCATCCCAAATTATTTCCTGGTTTTACTCAATTCCATTCTTAAGAGTATGGATTAAAGTTGGGGTTAGAAGCACCCTGTCCTTACCTTATGTATTGTAATGTTTCAGTCACTGAGTCTTGTCCGACTCTTGCGACCCCATGAGCCATATTACACCACGCGCCTCTGTCCATGGGATTCTCCAGGCAAGAATACAGGAGTGGGTTGCCATGCCCTCCTCCAGGGGATTTTCCCCACCCAGGGATCAAACCCACTTCTGCTTATCAAGCCCCCTTCATATATTAACTAAACCTTAAAATGAGGCGTTAAGTCATTCTTGAAAAGTTTGCTTCCTTTTTTTATCAGAGATAGATAATAATATTTTCTAAATTTGTAAGATGTCATAAAATCACATTGACCTGGGCATCTCGAGTGATGATCGAGCTTATTATGCTGAGTGTTTGCTTTGATGTACTTTGAGGTGATAATCGCATTGTTCTTATATCATTGCCAGTCCCTTCTCTGTGGTGAATGCCATGTGAGTGCCCTACGTCGGTTTTTTTGAAGGGGCAGCATCAATATAAAATCATCCAAAGAAAGCAACTGGAAATAGCCAACAAGGAAGTGGTCTGATCCTGTATCTTTATAGAAAAAAAGAAATAGAATGCTGACTAAACATCTGTTTTCAGTTTTGTTACATGATATGCAAAGCGGAGACGAGAGGGTTGTCTCTTAATATAAAATATACAACACATATAAAAAAACCTGACAGTTACAGAAATTAAGGACATTGGAAGATAAAGCAAGAGCTTATATATCAATTCAGATGTTTTTAGCTTCATATAACAAGCTCAGTCATATCATGAACAAGTTCAGGGGTGGAAAGACTCGAGGACTGAGTAATTAAATTGCTCAGTGATACTGTCACCTGCCAGCTGGACTAGCTCTATCAGTTCAATTCAATCACTCAGTCAGGTCTGACTCTTTGCAGCCCCATGGACTGTAGCACACCAGGCCTCCCTGTCCATCACCAACTCCCAGAGCTTGCTTAAACTGATGTCCATGGAGTTCGTAATGCCATCCAACCATCTCATCCTCTGTCATCCCTTTCTCCTCGCGCCTTCAATCTTTCCCAGCATCAGGATCTTTTCCAATGAATCAGTTCTTCACATCAGGTTGCCAAAGTATTAGAGTTTCAGCTTCAGCATCAGTCCTTCCAATGAACATTCAGGACTGATTTCCTTTAGGATGGACTAGTTAGATCTCCTTGCAGTCCAAGGGCTTCTCAAGAGTCTTCTCCAACACCACAGTTCAAAAGCATCAATTCTTCAGCACTCAGCTTTCTTTATAGTCCAACTCTCACATCCGTACATGACTACTGGAAAAACCATAGCTTAGACTAGACGGACCTTTGTTGGTAAAGTACTGTCTCTGCTTTTAGTCTACAGTTAATATCTTCAGTTCATGATGGCTGAATGTCTACCTGTGTGCTGCATACTAAGTGGAACAGTTTATCCTTATGGGTAAATATTCCCAAGCACAATGGTCCTGCTTGTGAATCTTGACACAAAATAATGATGTGGTCCCTGTTTATAGAAAAGATAGTTTTCTGGAGAACTAAATTACCATGTACTATCCCTATTGTTTTATTCCATGTATTCTTATTAGGAATGAAGAATTGTCTTTATCTGTTTGAATACTGGCAGGAGCTGTTGGCATCCAGGTCATTATCAGACAGCTACATGCTTAGAGCAGCAAAATCCAAAGCTTTTTGTGTACATCTGTGAAGGTATTTTGAAAGTTGTATTGGCCATGATTAGAAGAAGAGTTCAGCTTCATTAATAAAGTGCATTGAAGTGAATATCTCCACTTCAGAAGGCTGCAAGGACTTTTCCCCCTTTGGAAATTTAATCTGATTTCTCTTCTAATTAGTGATTAAGAACAAATGACCAGTGGGAGTTACAAGGAAAAGCCTGAATACTTGATTAAGTTCTGAAAACTAAAACTGATGAGTCAGTCCTGCACTAACTGGTCTCCCCATGTATTACGCCTTTCACGTTTACTCTCATAGTTTTACTCCCCTGAAGCCTTAATTCCTGCTTAAAAAAAGGAGTGAATGGGTTTCTTCACCAAAGCCAGTGCGGTGTTTGTTGCCCATGATGTGTATTTATCTACAAAGCTGGATGCCATGGATAATAGAAATATGGCCAAGTCAAAGTAAAATCCAGGATCACTGTATAATATAGTTACCTTTGCCTTTGGAGTCAGCTAATAGAATTTTTATGAAGGGCATAACGCACTTCAGACTGACCTAGATGCTGTTTTTGAGATCCTGATGGTCAAGGAGGGCTAATATGTTTAAATGGCTTGGCTGATATCTGTTTAATAAAAATGCTTTAGCTCCAATAACAGGAAATCCTAGGAAAATGTACTATGGAACCAAATGTACTAAAAGTAAATGCATAAAATATTGTTCTGACCATCATTGATCAGTAAAACAAAACTTTGTAAATTTTTCAGGAGTTTATTTTGATTTTGCATTTGGTTTCTCCCTTCATGAAATTAAACGTGTTATCCTTCAAGGACTCAACCGAAATGCAATATTTTCCACGACACCTTTCATGATCACCATCTACCCCAAATCGGGTTGTGTTCATTTGCTTGTTCTTTCATTTATTTATTTGTTCATACATTCATTGCCACTCTGGTTTCCCTAGTTGGGAGAACTGGGAGCAGGATTACTAGATTTAGTGAATTAATAACAGAGAACACTCAGTTAAGTTGATATTGTAGATAAACAATAATAACATTTTTAATACAAGTACATCCCATGCAATATTTGGATAGTACTTAACTAAACCATTTGTTGTTTGTCTGATTTCAAATGCTGTCGAGCTCCCCATCTTTTACCTGGCAAGTCAGCTTGGGGATGTCGAGACGAGACTGAAGGGCAGTGAAGATACGCGTGGGCTATTTTAGGTCATGGCGGCCACACATCAAACAGTAACAGATTAGATCTAAAGGAAAATGTAACCGTGACAAAAGTCAGTAACTCAGGAATGCTAACTGTGAAGGTGAATGGCTAAGGCCCCAGTTCAGGTGACCAGGTAGGTTTTTGTTCCATTCATTTTACGTTTGTTTTCATCTTTCTCATGTGTATGATCTTTCTGAGTCAGGTAGTGAGGTTTTCCACTGACTAATTACTGTTCATCAAACTAACAATACGCTGTGAAGTCAGGCTGTCTGGAATCACTTCTTAGCACTGCCGCTACCTGAATGACCCAAGGTGGGCTGTTGAGTCTCTGAATCTCTGGTTGTTCACCATCATGATAAGAAAGATGGCGGGAATACATAGAGAGGATTGACCCCACTGCTTGGTACAGCTGCTATTCTCTACTTTTTGTTCATACATGCTTTATTTTTTTTAATAATGCATATAAATTACCTTTTAATGAAAATTTTAAGAGCCTACTTATATACTTTGATTTAAAAGTATTTTACGGAGTAGTTTAACTAAATGTGCTGAAACAATTGGATGAGTGAGTGAAGTCTCTCAGTCGTGTCTGACTCTTTGCGACCCCATGGACTGTAGCCTACCAGGCTTCTCTGTCCATGGGATTTTCCAGGCAAGAGTACTGGAGTGAATTGCCATTTCCTTCTCCGAAACAATTAGATATATATGTGCAAAAAAAAAAAACCCAACAAGAGTAAAAGAAATGAGAATAAAACAGTATCAGCCACAGTAACAACTGCTTTGATCCATTCCTTGCACTGTGTGCAAATATTAACTCAAAACGGATTATGAGCTTAAACGAAAACTTGAAACTATAAAACTTCTAATAGACTATAAAACATAAGTAATATTTTTGAGGACTTAAGTTACACAGAAATGACACCAAAAGCATAACCCATTGAAAAATGATAAATTAGGCTCCATCAAAATTAATAGCTACTGATCCTCCAAGAGTTACTCAAAGCGTAAAAAAAAAAATAGACTACAGACTGGGAGAAAATATTCACAAATCACATCTGCTGAAGGAATTTTATCCAGAATATATGAATAACTCTGAAGAAATAATTAGAACAAAAGTCAGCCCATTTAAAAATGAATAAAATATTTTAATAGGCACTTCCTTGGAAGAAAAGGAAACTATGACAAACTTAGACCCATATTAGAAAGCAGAGACATCACTTTGCCAGTAAAGGTCCATCTAGTCAAAGCTATGGTTCTTCTAATAGTCATGTATGGATGTTAGAGTTGGACCATAAAAAAGGCTAAGCAGCAAAGAACTGATGATTTTGAACTGTGGTGTTGGCAAAGACTCTTGGGAGTCCCTTGTACAGCAAGGGGATCAAACCAGTCAATCCTAAAGGAAATCAACCCTGAATATTCACTGGAAGGACTGATGCTGAAGTTGAAGCTCCAATATTTTGGCCACCAGATGGGAAGGACCGACTGGTTGGAAAAGACCCTGATGCTGGCAAGATGGTGGGCAGGAGGAGAAGGAGGTGACAGGGAATTCGATGGCTGCCTGGCCTCACAAACTCGATGGACATGAGTCTGACTTAGGAACCAACAACACGGCACCTCAATAAAGATGCAGTGATGGCAAGTGAGCACATAATAAGGCAGTCAGGGTCATTAGTTAGGACCTAAGCGCAAATTAAAGCTACAGTGAGCTGCCACTGTGGATGAGATGGTTAGATGGCATCATCAAGTCCATGGACATGACTTTGGGCAAACTCCAGGAGAGAGTGAAGGACATGGACGTACTGCAGCCTGTGGGTGTCGTAAAGAGTGGGACTCGACTGAGTGGCTGAGCAGGAACCTCTGCTCAGCTGTTAAAACAGCGGACATCAGACTCCTCCAGCATGTGGAGCAATGGCGACCGCGGGGGGGACGTCAAAGTGGCAGAGCCGTGTTGACATGCACTTACCAGATGACCAGCATCCTCACTCCCGAGTGTTTATCTAAGGGAAAGGAAAACTTAATGTTCACAAAGCCTCTTCGTTCAGCTTACAGCAGCTTTATTTGTAATAGCCAACCATAGAAAACAGCCCAAATGTTCTTCAGCTAGTGAAGTGGTGAGCAAACCGTGGTATAGCCATTCAGTGAAAGACCACACACATGTATAACGGGGGGAAGAAGGAGACAGAGACATAGAAAAATCAGTTATTTTAGAAGGCATGGTTCAGGATGGCGAACACATGTACACCCATGGCGGATTCATGTCGATGTGTGGCAAAACCAATACAATATTGTAAAGTGAAAAGATAAATAAAACTATAAAAAAGGAAAAAAAACTCAACATGTAAAGTAGGATTTTTCTTAAACAACTGAAATCATTTGGTGAATTTGAAATTAAGAAGAAGGCATGTAGTATTAGTCGTATATCATTATTCAGATGAAAATTATCACATTTCAATGGGAAAAAGACCAAGTTTGCAAAGCAAGTAAAGAAGGAAGATAGAATGAGACAGAGAATATAGGAGGAAGACTGTTTCATGAGGAAATGATGTTTTCTTTATTGGGTTATTATGCTTGTATTATTCTTGGAATGTTCAAATGGAGAATGATAGCTCATTTTTAAAATTCTGCCATGCTTTATAACCATTTGATATATTTGTTTCTCCAATGATGTTATCATCTCTTGAGGGAGGGACCTAAGTTCTACTCCTATTTATTTGTGTATACAATTAACACATTTTTTTCAACAAAGACCATTTTAAAAATTTGTCACTTTTACATGATGCTTTTCAGTTCATCGACTTCCAGGGTTGATTCAGTTGATCTGTTTGTAAAGGCCCATTTCTTCCAACCCATGTCTCCTCCTGCAATTCCACTTATAATCCTCTTGAGACTTTCACTTGTTCTAATGAAGTGATTCTTACCAGGTGAACTGCACCATTCTTTATCAGAACTAATGTTGAGGACAGGTATGCATCAGTCACGGTGCCAGCCCCAGATGGTATGAGTTGAAGGACAGCAACTTTGTTCCCATGAAACTCAAGGCAAGTTGGAGATGACTAGGATGGCTTGGTCATTAATATGATGAAAGAAGCATGAATGTCACTCATGGAACTAGAAAGAAAAAGCAACTAACTCAGCCTGGGTGGTGTAAGTGGAGGTTTCAAAAAACCATCTCTGCAGTGGATTGTGAAGAATGAGCTGAGATTATCTATACTAAATAGATATGAAAGCCACAAGACACAGACAGAAGAATAGCTTCAGCAGTCTGAGAACCCGAAATCTGTGGGATGGAAAAGTGGAAGTGATTCAGCAGGACTGAAGCTGAAGATTCATGAAGGGATGTGGAGAGATTAAAGACTGGGGAAGTCAGTGGTATCTGCGTATAAAAATGTACGGTCGAGTGTGGGAACTAATGACGAGGCAGGCATTCAGGCTGACTGGGTTTCTGGTTTGGGTATCTGCGTGTGAGGAGTCCATTCATTAGGCAGGGCGGAGCGGACTCAGAGTTCCACTTTGGCTGTGGGTAGTTAGCTGGCGCTGCCCTGAAAACAGTGACATATATGCAGCTGAAACTCAGGAGTGTGATCTAAATGTCTATTTCCCAACAACTTTTACTTATTATTCAAGCCAATCTTTGCTTGGGTGATGTTTCTTCTGAAAAAACCATAAGAATATTGATCTGTTCAATCAAACGATTTGATTAACTACTATGTGCTAGACACTGTTGGGGGCATTAAATATGCCAAGTAAAGTAAACACCATCCTCGGCATCAAAGAATTTTCAAAGTCATGGATTTGAAGGAGGGAGTCATAAAATAAATAAATTATAGTGTTTAGAGCTTCCCAGGTAGCGCAGGGGTAGAGAACCCACCTGCCAATGGAGGAGATGCAAGAGACCCGAGTTTGATCCCTGGATCGGGAAGATTCCCTGGAAACAGAAATGGCAACCCACTCTAGTAGTCTTGCCTGGAAAATTCCATGGACGGATGAACTGGGTGGGTTACAGTCCATGGGATCCGAAAGAGTCATACATGGCTGACCACACACACACACACACACACACACACACACACACACACACACAGTGCATTTCTGCAGCAGCGGAACTCTCGTCTTTCTCTTGCTCTAACGTTTACATTTCCTCTCCCGGGGAGGCCCCTGTTGCCCTGGCCTGGAAGCTGCTGCTCTGTCCACTTCTTCTAGAATCACGTATTTGTTGTCTCCTCAGAGTGCCCTTCACTGGGCTCCATATCCAAACCACCCTGTTCTTCATTTTCTTTTCATCTCATGACGGTTATTCCCTCCCTACCACTTACCTCGATTTCTAAATATTCTCTCTGTGTGTGTGTGTGTATGTGTGTAGGGATTCATTAACCAATCTGGTGAGAAAGCGTATAAATATAAGATTCAAATTGTGCAATTTGAATAAAACATTTTAAGAAAGATTATTTAAGGTTAGGATGTCAAGGGACACATTTCCATCAGATATCAGCATATGTGACAGTCCTCATATAGGGGAGTTGGAGACAGGACCGATATACCACCAGTATGTTGGTATATGGGGTGAAAGAAACCACTGATTGAATCCAAACCCAGCAACATACTTTGTCATGAATCCTAAGAAAGAGAGAAACTGTTTGTGATCTAAATTATTTGTTAGGGAATAGTATTCAAATCCTGGTGTCTCAAATCAAACTGTCTGAATTTATAATCCTTTTTCAGCCCCTGGTTGACTATGTGTCCTTGGGTAGGTTACATAAGCATGCCTCAGTTTCTCATCTGGAAAGTCAAGTTAGTAAGTTTGATGCCAGGGGTGAATGAGTTAACTAAATTGATCGTACTGTTTAGGAGAATATCTGTCACGTGGTGTGTGCCAACAAATGTTTTGTTGTTGTCGTTCCTAAGTCATGTCTGACTCCTGAGACCCCATGGACTATAGCCCATCAGGCTTCTCTGTCCATGGAATTTTCCTGGCAAGAATATTGACATGGGTTGCCATTTCCCTCTCCAGGAGATCTTCCTGACTCGGGGATGGAACCCAGGGATGGAATCCACCTGCAATGGCAGATGGATTCCTTATGACTGAACCACCAGGAAATCCCTGCCAGCGAGTGTTCACTCTGACTATTGCCATAATAAATGAGTCAGTCAAATGAAATTTAGAAGATTTAAAGTGCCCAGGAGAATGGTTGCTGACCCTATATTACAGGTCAGGCTTCAGCAACTCAGAAGCTCCACCTCTGCAGAGCTTACGTTGAAGGTTGGCAGCACAAGTGAGACATTAGCTTTTGATGTATTCCAAGATTGCAGTGTTGGAGAAGGCAATGGCAGCCCAGTCCAGTACTCCTGCCTGGAAAATCCCATGGGTGGAGGAGCCTGGTGGGCTGCAGTCCATGGTGTTGCTAGGAGTCAGACACGACTGAGCGAATTCACTTTCCCTTTCCGCTTTCATGCATTGGAGAAGGAAATGGCACCCCACTCCAGTGTTCTTGCCTGGAGAAGCCCAGGGACCGGGACCCTGGTGGGCTGCCATCTGTGGGGTCGCACAGAGTCGGACACGACTGAAGTGACTGAGCAGCAGCAGCAGCAGCAGCAAGAGGGCAATGCGCCGGTTTTAGCGCTCTGATTCCATGCCAGGCACAAGTGAGGTCAGCTGTGTAACTGCTCCACATTTCTGCAGCAGTGCAACTCCCTGAGCGCATGTTCAGTGTGCACTGCGGTTCTGCCTGCAACACCATATCCTCCTCTCTGAGAGCCCTTCCCCAAGACCTTGTAGTAAAACTGCATTCCATACACCAGTTCCTGAAGGCTTGCGACATCATAGTGTTAGATCAGATGACCTCTGAGAGCAGTTTATAGCCCCGGTCCTGTCTGTAATTTTTGGTGAATAATTTCTACCTCTTTTCTCTCTCACAAGAATATTATCGGAATTCATTAAGGCTGCAAAGTACTTTGAACACCTCTACAAAGTGCTTTCTTGTTATCTCATTACATTTGCTATCTTGCCAACCTTTTGAAATATGTAAGTCATGAATATTAAAAACCACCTTGCATATATTATGCTGTTTTTATCATGATAAGAGAATATTAATTTATCAGAGATTTGTACGTTTTTAAGGATCACTCTCTATGAACTTTGTTAACCTTATCCAAAATGTAGATGGTTAAAGGGTCAAAATAGAACCTTAAACATGTGCAATTTATGAAAAAGATTGTGATGCCCAGATCCATGACCAGCTCCTTCCCTTCCCTCTTAAGCTTAAACCACTTTTAGGCAAATTAAATGGAGAAGAAAATGTAGATTTCTTTAAATGAACCAGCTAATTTTTATAATGTCTTGTCCAATCAAATATGCAATCCATTTTATACTTAAATATATATTTTTGAGCCTAGTGACTAATACCGATTTGATCAGAGTCATTTAAAGTTACTCATGCCTCTGTGTGCTTTTCTCCACGAGCCTGGAAAGGCTGCAAACCCTCTCTTCACTCCTGCTTTGTTGAACTGAATGCCTTCTCCTGTTTCAAGACTCAAGCCAAGGCTTCTCCCCCTCTGAGAAACAGACTTACATAAATAGAATGAGCAGTCTTCTCCTGCGCAGGCCCATCATAGCCTGTGCTCCTTCTTGTATAACACGCCCAATGCTTTACGGCATTTAATTAGTCGCTTCACCATTTTCTTCAAATGTATCTTGTTTGCCCTTGATGTTTGGTTCACATGACTGCTTGTATCAGGAATTGCATTCAGCTGCTAAAAACAGAGGTCAAAAATTGCAGTGACTTTAACATGACAAAGTATATTTTTCTCTCTAGTAGAAGTTTAGTGGTGAGTAATGTAAGGCCTGTATGCATAACCACTGACATCAGGTATCCAGTTCCTCTCCTTTCTGCCCCACTCCTGTCAGTACATGGTTGTTTTCTCAAGATAACCTCCGGATCGGAGATGTTTTCTAGAGCATCATCCATCAAGTCCAAATTTCAACCAAGAAATGGAGGGAAAGGGAGCGGCAGATGAAGAGCTTGCATCAGCTTCTTCATCCTTTGTATTTGTGTTTCGTGTCTGTAGACACGAAACTCTAACCAGCTTACATTTCACTAGACAGAAGTTAGTCGGTGATGCCTTCTAGCTGCAAGAGAGGCTGGAAACTATGGTGATGTAGGTGGGTATTTTACCTCCCTCCTAAAGCATGTTATAACTCACGTAGCAAGAAGGAGGAAATGAGTGTTGCCAACAGCCTCAGCCACCATGTTCAGTAGCACTCACAAGAAGTAGAGAATATCTCCTAGAAACATTGCCTGGGTCTTAAGTGCTCGCAAAGGGAAGTATCTTGACCTACTCATTCACAAAATTGGGAATGGAGAAAAACAGCTCCCCAAATGTTGCCTGCAAAATTAATTGGACCAAAATCCTCTTGGTTCATAACTACTAATTATATTCAATTCTAGTAGTTTTTGTCATGCTCAGCTCAGTTCAATCGAGTTTCTCAGTCACGTCCGACTCATTGTAACTCCGTGGACTGCAGCATGCCAGGCTTCCCTGTCCATCACCAACTCCTGGAACTTGCTTAAACTCATGTCCATTGAGTTGTTGGTGATGCCATCCAACCATCTCATCCTCTGTCTTCCCCTTCTCCTCCTGCCTTCAATCTTGCCCAGCATCAGGATCTTTTCCAATGAGTCAGCTCTTCACATCAGGTGACCAAAATATTGGAGGTTCAGCTTTAGCGTCAGTCCTTCCAATGAATATTCAGGACTAATGTACTGTTATGATTTCCTTGCAGTCCAAGAAGACTCTCAAGAGTCTTCTCCAACACCATAGTTGAAAAGCATCAATTCTTCAGCACTCAGCTTTCTTTACAGTCCAACTCTACCATCCATACATGACCACTGGAAAAATCATAGCCTTGACTAGATGGACGTTTGTTGGCAAAGTAATATCTCTGTTTTTTAATGTGCTGTCTAGGTTGGTCATAACTTTCCTTCCAAGGAGCAAGCATCTTTTAATTTCATAGCTGCAGTCACTATCTGCAGTGATTTTGGAGCCCCCCACAAAATAAAGTCTGTCACTGTTTCCATTGTTTCCCCATCTATTTGCCATGAAGTGATGGGACTGGGTGTCATGATCTTAGTTTTCTGAATGTTGAGCTTTAAGCCACCTTTTTCACTCTCTTTCACTTTCATCAAGAAGCTCTTTAGTTTTTCTTTGTTTTCTGCCATAAGGGTGGTATCATCTGTTATTGATATTTCTCCTGGCAATCTTGATTCCAGCTTGTGCTTCATCCAGGCCAGCATTTCTCATTATATACTCTGCATATAAGTTAAATAAGCAGAGTGACAATATACAGCCTTGGCGTACTCCTTTTCCGATTGGAACCAGTCTGTTGTTCCATGTTTGGTTCTAACTGTTTGTTCTAGACCTCCATACAGATTTCTCGGCAGGCAGGTAAGATCATGCTAGAATTATTTATTATGCTTACTTACCTATTCCTAGCTTCCCATCTATATAATGGAAATAATGATAAAATCTACTTTAAATACTGTTGCTGTGATAAAGCTGTAATGTAAAATGTTTCAGACATATGATATGGGCTTCCCTGGTGGCTCAGAGGATAAAGCGTCTGCCTCCACTGCGGGAGACCTGGGATCGATACCTGAGTTGGGAAGATCCCCTGGAGAAGGAAATGGCAATCCACTCCAGTATTCTTGCCTGGAGAATCTCATGGATGGAGAAGCCTAGTAGGTTACAGTCCACGGGGTCGCAAAGAGTCGGACACGACTGAGCGACTTCGCCTCCCTATTAAATTTCAGCTCTTTACTGCAATAACAGTATTTATAGCTGATAGCATTTATTGAAAGCTTACCCTGTCTCAGTCACTCTGGACGATGTAAGAACGCATGTAATCCTCATAACAGCCTTTTTGAGTTGGTGCTATTCTGCTTGTTGCATAAATGAAAAAGCCAGGAATTTAAATGGCTCCTTAGTTAACAAGACACACAGTCACAAGACACATGCTTAGTATGCTCACGTCACTGTTCTAGGTCCTTATGAGCATCGGCTGGTTTAGTCTCCACTGCAAGCCTCCAGGGAGGGAACCATTCTGGATTCCATTTTTGGATGTGGGAAATAAGGCACAGAGCGGTGGACTTAGTTGGCCAAGGTCATCTGTCCAGTAGCTGGCAGAACCAGAATGCAGTCCAGGAGGCCTGACTGTGGGATTCATGCCCTTATGCGTGGGACAGCTGGTGGCAGGGGTGCAGGATTAGCACCTGGCTTGCGCTTTTAAGCCCAGCTCTTCTTATATATACATCCCCCTCTTTTCTGTGTGCATGTCCTAACTGGCTGCTTTACTAGTTTCTGCTTTGTCACTGTCATAGTTATTGGAATTTTATATCAGAGCCTTGTGAACTAAAATCATTTAGGCATCTTATTTAGTAAAGTGTGTACTGATGCAGGAGGGCGTGTGTTTGTGTACTGCTGGTTATACTGACTTTAAATCAATAAAAATAGTCAAACCAACGGTTCTGCTGTGATGCATTATAGAGTGTACTTACAGAAGCCGTTTGGTAATCATCTCTTCTGTGTGTGCTGTTTTCAAGCCAGATAACACACAAATAATCCTCGTCGAGCTGTTCTCCTATAAGACTCTACTGAAAGAGTCGACTTCCATCTGATGGGGTCAGCAGTAAATGCTTTATGCTTGGTGTTGGTGTCTCAGTCCCCCACTTGTGATCCTTTTTTGCTCCCCTTACTTCCCTACAACATATCGACATCACTTATGCAAAATATAACAATAGAATAACGGAGGCAGAAGACAGGTTAAATGAGGTAGAAGATGGCATGGTAGAAATAAATGAAACAGAGAGGAAAAAAGAAGAAAGAATTAAAAGAAATGAAGACAAACTCAGAGTCCTCTGGGACAATGTTAAATGCCCCAGCATTTGAATCATAGGAGTCCCAGAAGAAGAAGACAAAAAGAAAGGCCATGAGAAGATTCTAGAGGAGATAATAGTTGAAAACTTCCCTAAAATGGGGAAGGAAATAATCACCCAAGTCCAAGAAACCCAGAAAGTCCCAAACAGGATAAAGCCAAGGCGAACACCCCAAGACACATATTAATCAAATTAACAAAGATCAAACACAAAGAACAAATATGAAAAGCAGCAAGGGAAAAACAACAAATAACACACAAGGGGATCCCCATAAGGATAACAGCTGGTCTTTCAATAGAAACTCTTCATGCCAGAAGGGAATGGCAAGACATACTTAAAGTGATGAAAGAAAAGAAACTACATCCCAGATTACTGTACCCAGTAAAGGATCTCATTCAAATATGAAGGAGAAATCAAAAGCTTCACAGACAAGCAAAGGCTGAGAGAATTCAGCACCACCAAACCAGCTCTCCAACAAATGCTAAAGGATCTTCTCTAGACGGGAAACACAGAAAGGGTATATAAACTCAAGCCCCAAACAGCAAAGTCCGTGACAACGGGGTCATACTTATCAATTATTACCTTAAATGTAAATGAGGTGAATGCCCCAAGCAAAAGACAAAGACTGGCTAAATGGATACAAAAACAAGACCCCTATATATGTTGTCTATAGGAGACCCACCTCGAAACAAGGGACACATACAGACTGAAAGTGAAGGGCTGGAAAAAGATATTTCATGCAAATAGAGACCACATGTTTATTTTTACATCATATGGATGCTTTTTAATTTCCTATATTGATTGCCATTGGCAATTTTTAATGTGTGTGTGCTAAGTTGCTTCAGTCATGCCCAACGCTTTGCAACCCTATGGACTGTAGTCCACCAGGGTCTTCTGTCCATGGGATTCTCTAGGCAGGAATACTGGAGTGGGTTACCATGCCCTCCTCCAGGGGATCTTTCCAACCCACGGACTAAAGCCCTGTCTCTTACGTCTTCCACATTGCTAGGTGGGTTCTTTGCCAGTACTGCCACCTGGAAAGCCCAGCCTTTAAGTATTGCCCCCTAATCATATGCTTTACTTATTTCATTTTATGTTATCTTGAAATAATAAGACAAAAGGTGTTGCAATTCAGATACTTAGTTTGAATTTCAATTGAATAGTAAGACAGGTGACTACAGTAGGTTGAACTAGAGTATTTCTTCAAATATACTTAACTGCAGGTTGCACATTTGAAAGATTCTAAAAAGCTGACTCTGGAGAAAACAATGGCAACCCACTCCAGTACTCTTGCCTGGAAAATCCCAGGGATGGTGGAGCCTGGTGGGCTGCCATCTGTGGGGTCGCACAGAGTCGGACACGACTGAAGCGACATAGCAGTAGCAGCAGCAAAGAGCTGACTCATTTGAAACGACCGTGATGCTGGGAAAGATTGAGGGGCGGAGGAGAAGGAGAAGGAGACAACAGAGGATGAGATGGTTGGATGGCATCACCAACTCCATGGACATGGGTTTAGGTGGACTCTGGGAGCTGGTGATGGACAGGGAGGCCTGGAGTGCTGTGGTCCATGGGGTCGCAAAGAGTCAGACACAACAGAGCGGCTGAACTCAACTGAACTGAAATGTATTTAAATTGATCTGCCAATAATCAGTGAAAAATAAAACAATAGGTAAATTTGATTGGATTTTTAAGGTACAACTGTGTACTTTTAAAATTTGTACATGCTGTAGTTTGAAGAAAACACAGTACTTAATATTTTTAAAGCATAATTTCAAGGTATTTTTTGAAAAGTTGCTTAAAGTCAGAGATTTCATAAGTATAAGTAAAGTTGTTTGAATTCAAACAGTCACAGTATCAGATACAATCTTACGCTATGCCTGTACTTCTACTTTCATTAATGTAATACAGGTTTTTGTTTAGAAAACCGCAGCTTTTAGAAGAGCAAATATTACCGACACAGCCCATCTGTGTGTTCTGAACCACACGGCTTTGCTTTGTGAATCGGTGAGGGGGATCCTTTTGGAATGGTTTGAAGTTGCTTGGCAACCCTCTTAGATGTGACAGTTGTCTCTTTCCTCTTGTGGCATTGCTCTGCTGAAAAAAGACCAGGAGCCAACCAAAACAACACTGTAGCCTTTGAAAGGAAGCTGGAAAGGCAAAGAGCTTGTGTTCTGAGCTGCGCACGCACACACACACACACACACACACACACACACACACACAGACTGCTTTATTCTTCAGCTGTCATGATTGTTTTTTCTTCACTGTACAGCACCACACATTTCTGCAGCCAAACACGGTTTACATTGCCAAGACAGATACTCTAAAGTGAAGCTGAACATGGCAAGCATTGAAAGAGTTCCGGGTTTGCAAACGATTACCTGTCATAATATGTTTCTCAATTTCTTTTTTTCCCTCCAAATTATCATGAAAAACACAAGGTTCGAAAGGAAATTGTGGTTCTTAGTCTTAGAAATTATAATTTTAACCAGGAAGCTAGAAGGAAGGTGATGAATTTCACAGTGCAAGACCTGAGTCATGATGAAATCCCAAGTTGAACGTTCAAAATCATATTACCAAGGACTGGTGGTGGCTGTTTAGTCGCTAAGTTGTGTCTGACTGTGACACCGAGGACTGTAGCCCACCAGGCTCCTCTGTCCTCGGGATCCTCCAGGCAAGAATACTGGAGTGGGCTGCCGTTTCCCTCTCCAGGGGATCTCCCGAGTCAGGGATCGAACCCGCATTGCCTGCATTGTCAGGCTGCTTCTTAAGCTGTGGTTCTTAGTCTCTGACCTTACCATTCTGACCAGGAAGCTAGGGAAGAGCTGATGGATTTTGCACTGCAAGAACTGAACCATAATGCAATCCCAAATCCAACGTTCAAAGTCTTTTATCAAGGACAAGGCTTGTATTCAAATATCGTCTACACCTGTGGCTGATTCATGTCAATGTATGGCAGAACCAATGCAGTACTGTGAAATGGAATAAGCATTAAACAAAAAATAAAAATTAAAAAAAAAAAAACAAATATCTACTCCTGTTGAATTTTTTCAAAAAGAGTACTCAGTGACTGAAAATCATTCAAATACTGCTTCCCGCTAAACAGCCTTACAAAATTCCTTTTAGTAGGTGAAGTAACTGGCGACACTGGCTTGTTGTGAGCAGTATAATGGACATGCATGTGTTGGGTATCTTGATAAAGTCATGTCTCTTCAGAATCCTGGCAGATTCATAATGCTTGAAACAACACACAGTGGCCTACAGACACATCCCTTCTTCAGAGTGAGTCTTTAATGGCAATCTGTACCTGGGAAAATCTCATGTTATTTGTGTGCAGGATCTGGGAATGATTTTGATCCTCAGAAGTAGATGCACAGGGCTTCCCAGGTGGCCCAGTGGTAACTCATCCTCCTGCCAATAGAGCAGACCCCAGAGACCTGGGCTGGATCCCTGGGGTCGGGAAGGTCCCCTAGAGTAGGAAATGGCAACCCACTCCAGTATTCTTGCCTGGGGAACCCCATGGACAGAGGAGCCTGGAGGGCTACAGTTTATGGGGGTCACAAACAGTGAGACACAGCTAAGCACCTGAGCATGCATGCACGAGGCGGGTAATTTATTGCTTCTTAGTTGGGTTAATTGGCCCGATCTTCTCTAAGCATGAATCAACAGCTAAGGTGGAAAAATAGCTGATGATGCAAATACTGGTTCAAGGCCAACCGAGCACTGTGATTGCCATAAGGTGATGTGAATGGTGTGTGGGAACTCTGTCCATGTGGTTCCACTATAGGGAACTGCTCCCTGCAATAGGTGTTCCCTGTCTCTGTTCATATTGTCAACTCTGCCTGTATCAGGCACTGACTCCGTGTCACTTCACTTCTTAGTGGACTTAGGATTCTGTGTGGTCACCACGGGCTTCTTATGATTGATTTACACTTTTGTAGATACTTTGTTGTTCAAAAGCATCTGTTTATACTCAACTTTATTCCATAAAGGACTTAAGAAAGTGATGAACTGAATAGTTAAGACATATTCACAGGAAGGCCAAGCACACGCCACTGATGATGCTAAAGCCATTATGGGTTTAATTATGGCTGCTTCCCCCACCCTCCTGAAAAAGTGACAGGAAAAAAAATACATCCTTTTTTTTAAGGATGCTATCAAATTGTTTAAATACTGTAACCTAATTTTTAGAAGGTGATGGCCCATCTCTGTGCCAAGGAAAGACTAAAAACATCAGTTTTCTCTTCTCACATTCTTAGCCTTCACTTTCCTTTTGCCTGAGTCACTTTTTAGTCACCTCCAAATTTCTAAAAATTCTCAGCTTTTGCTTTCAGTGTCTTCATTATCTCCTTGTCTAAATGTGCAATTACAGCTTTTTCATATTGGATCACTTGATGTTGTCCAACAGATCGTGATGTTCTGTCCTTTTTTTTTTCCCTCTGTGAGCTCAAGTACTGGTAGTTCTGATTGCTGTGTCTTTTAGTCACTGCCTTTTTTTCTGATATTCCAAGTTGTTAATCCCATCAGAAAGGCTATGGATTTTCCAGTGGTCATGCATGGATGTGAGAGTTGGACTGTGAAGAAAGCTGAGCACTGAAGAATTGATGCTTTTGAACTGTGGTGTTGGAGAAGACTCCTGAGAGTCCCTTGGACAGCAAGGGGATCCAACCAGTCCATCCTAAAGGAAATCAGTCCTGGGTGTTCATTGGAAGGACTGATGCTGAGGCTGAAACTCCAATACTTCGGCCACTTCATGTGAAGGGTCGAGTTATTGGAAAAGACCCTGATGCTAGGAGGGATTGGGGGCAGGAGAAGAAGGGGATAACCGAGGATGAGATGGCTGGATGGCATCATTGACTTGATGCACAGAGTTCACGTGGACTCCCGGAGTTGGTGATTGACAGGGAGGCCTGGCATGCTGCAATTCATGGGGTTGCAAGGAGTCGGACAAGACAGCGACTGAACTGAACTGAACTGAATCCCATCAGTGTGATCTCATGATATGTTTTTCTTCTCCATATTTTTCATTTGGGATTTTTAACATTCATTTCTCTCCTCCTCAAGGTCATATTTTCCTCTGCTTCCTTGAGCATCTCAAGCATGTTTGTAATAGTACCTAAACAGTCTTGTCTGTTAATTTCATCATGTTTTTTCATTTCTGGATATTTATTTTTCTCCTGCTTATGATTTTTTTTGGCTCTTTTACACAACTGAAAATTTTTAAATTAGATTCCAGACATTGTAATTTTATAATGTTATATGTTTTATGCTGGGTTTTGTAGTTTTTTTTAGAGAATGCTGAAACTCATATAGGCAAGCAGTTAAGTTACTTGGGATTAAACTGATCTTTTTGAGTTTTTTTTTAAAGCCCTTCTGGTAGGGTCTAGAGCAGTTGTAATTCTAGGATTAAAGCCTCAGCTATGATAGCAACAGTCTTCTAAGGGCTCCGCCAGATTTCCCATGTATTATGAGGTCTCTCCACTCTGTCTGGTGGGACTGCAAACTATCCCAACTCTGAGTTTTGGGAATTGTGAAGTCCACATGTGTACACGTGAACAGAAGTTCAAAGAACCTCTGCATGTCTCAGGATCTCTCTCTGCAGCCCAGTTCTCTCCAGCATTCTGCCCTGTAAACTCTTAACTTCCCTAAACTTTGATTTCTGTCTCTCCAATTTATTAAGATATCTAGGCTTCATTTACTATTGTCTCCTTGGTGATGTAGTCCCAAATCCTACAGGTAACAAGGTGGGCCAAATCTGTCTTTGTGAACTTTCTTATTGGTCTCAAAGCCATACACTGTTTATGACCCTGTGTCGGGAAAAATCTGTTTCTTTCTCTGGCTTTCCAGTTGCTTAGTTCAGTTTCCATACCAGTTAACCCCTAAGTGGGGAGGTGAGTGTCAGGTTAGTTAGACAGTTCACCTGCTCTATGTAATCTCCAGAACTATTCCATGAGATAGATAGTAATGCCATCTTTATTTTATAAGTAAGGACACTGACTCTGAGAATGTTTGAGCTTCTTTCCCAAAATCACTTATCTGATAAATGGCAAGTCAAGATTCCAGCTTAGTATTATTTGATTCAAAGCCTGTGCAACACAGTTATATTATTATGATATCTCAGGGTGATGTCCAAATTGATTATAGATTCATTTATTTTAAAAGGTGAAACTCACTTGAAACTGAAGGCTTATGAAAATTGTCTTCTGATATGTAATTACTGTATTCTTTTGGAATAGTTTGTGTATTACACTTAAAATTTCATCCAAAAATGAAGCACTTGACAGAGAGGTCCTGCACTATCCATACTCACTGTCTCCTCCTCTCTACACAACTCCTCCACCCACTTGGTTTAATAGCGTTTTATTTTGCTATTTTAAAATTTTAATATGTTTATATACCCAGTAGACATTTTAATAACTTTTGAAGTTATCAGTGTTGTTACATGAAGTGGCCTCCACCATGGTTCATAGTCAAAAAGCTATAACCAGTCTATTCAAGGTCTTGCTTTGTGACTTCGAATTAATTCCCTAAAGTAACAAGTATGTAAATGACTTGAGTTTTTTCATTCTGTCTTCCTGTTCAGTTCAGTTGCTCAGTAGTGTCCGATTCTTTGCAAACCCGTGAACCACAGCACACCAGGCTTGCCTGTCCATCACCAACTCCCGGAGTTTACCCAACCTCATGCCCATTGAGTTGGTGATGCCATCCAACCATCTCATCTTCTGTCGTCCGCTTCTCCTCCTGCCCTCAGTCTTTCGCAGCATCAGGTTTTTTTCCAATGAGTCAGTTCTTCGCATCAGATGGCCAAAATATTGGAGTTTCAGCTTCAACATCAGTCCTTCGGATGAACACTCAGGACTGATCTCCTTCAGAATGGACTGGTTGGATCTCCTTGCAGCCCAAGGGACTCTCAAGAGTCTTCTCCAGCACCACACTTCAAAAGCATCAATTCTTCTGCTCTCAATCTCCTTTATAGTCCAAGTCTCACATCTGTACATGACCACTAGGAAAACCATAGCCTTGACTGGATGGTCCTTTGTTCACAAGTAATGTCTTTGCTTTTTAATATGCTGTCTAGGTTGGTCATGACTTTCCTTCTAAGGAGTAAGCTTCTTTTAATTTCATGGCTGCAGTCACCATCTGCAGTGATGCTGGAGCCCAAAACAATAACGTCTGACACTGTTTCTCCATCTATTTTGCCATGAAGTGACGGGAACAGATCCCATGATCTTCATTTTCTGAATGTTGAGCTTTTAGCCAACGTTTTCACTCTCCTTTTCACTTTCATCAAGAGGCTTTTTAGTTCCTCTTCACTTTCTGCCATAAGAATGGTGTCATCTGCATATCTGAGGTTATTCATATTTCTCCAGGCAATCTTGATTCCTGCTTCTTCCAGCCCAGCATTTCTCATGATGTA
The DNA here is from genome assembly GCA_006408675.1 of Madoqua kirkii. Classification (NCBI taxonomy): domain Eukaryota; kingdom Metazoa; phylum Chordata; class Mammalia; order Artiodactyla; family Bovidae; genus Madoqua; species Madoqua kirkii. The sequence continues at coordinate 3,230 of SJYC01004037.1, read as the reverse complement.
CTCTGCATATAAATAAGCTGGATGACAATACACAGTCTTGATGTACTCCTTTTCCTGTTTGGAACTAGTCTGTTGTTCCATGTCCAGTTCTAACTTTTGCTTCCTGACCTGCATACCATAGTTAAAGCTAAAATCAGGAATTCAGCTGATCGTGAGAAAGAAGAGGACATAGTTGATGAAGGATGAACACTCAGGACTGATCTCCTTCAGAATGGACTGGTTGGATCTCCTTGCAGCCCAAGGGACTCTCAAGAGTCTTCTCCAGCACCACACTTCAAAAGCATCAATTCTTCTGCTCTCAATCTCCTTTATAGTCCAAGTCTCACATCTGTACATGACCACTAGGAAAACCATAGCCTTGACTGGATGGTCCTTTGTTCACAAGTAATGTCTTTGCTTTTTAATATGCTGTCTAGGTTGGTCATGACTTTCCTTCTAAGGAGTAAGCTTCTTTTAATTTCATGGCTGCAGTCACCATCTGCAGTGATGCTGGAGCCCAAAACAATAACGTCTGACACTGTTTCTCCATCTATTTTGCCATGAAGTGACGGGAACAGATCCCATGATCTTCATTTTCTGAATGTTGAGCTTTTAGCCAACGTTTTCACTCTCCTTTTCACTTTCATCAAGAGGCTTTTTAGTTCCTCTTCACTTTCTGCCATAAGAATGGTGTCATCTGCATATCTGAGGTTATTCATATTTCTCCAGGCAATCTTGATTCCTGCTTCTTCCAGCCCAGCATTTCTCATGATGTACTCTGCATATAAATAAGCTGGATGACAATACACAGTCTTGATGTACTCCTTTTCCTGTTTGGAACTAGTCTGTTGTTCCATGTCCAGTTCTAACTTTTGCTTCCTGACCTGCATACCATAGTTAAAGCTAAAATCAGGAATTCAGCTGATCGTGAGAAAGAAGAGGACATAGTTGATGACGGAGGCTACCCTTTAATCAGCACAGATGTCATCTTTTGTCGTCTTCTCAACAGTCCTATGAGACGTAGTCCTCATTTTGCAAATAAAAAAACTTAAGCCAAGGAAAGTTAATTAACTTCCCCTGAATTGCATAGCTGATAAATTCCAGAGTCTAAATTTAAACTCACCACTGATGGCTTAGAAACCAAAACATATTACTTAGTAGTGTATTATTTCCACCCAGTAATTGAAGAGTTTGGAATTAACAGATACACACTACTGTGTGTAAAATGGATAAAGAATAAGAACCTCCCGTATAGCATAAGGAACTATATTCAATATCTTTTAACAACCTATATAATTGAGAAGAATCTGGAAAAGAATATATATATTGTCTTTATATTACTGATCACTTTGCAACATACCTGATACTAACACAACAGTATAAAAAACTATATTGCAATAAAAATATTAAAATACTTTCAAAATTTCATCAGTAAATAACTAGTTTATATTTGATCAGCTAATATGCAACAACTATTAAAGTTTTCCTTATAAATGAATTCTATTAAAGGGAATATAGAGGGTTTTGACTGCATGTTCCTGGTCCTCCATGTAGTTATAGATATTTTTAATTATACAACTTATATGTTATATAATGTACAATATTTATTAATTATATATTTTAAATAGTTCAATTATGTTTTCATCACCTGGAAGATAGCAATATTTCTCAGTGACAGTCACTCACTAAGGACTTGACTCTATTTGCTAAGTAAATTTTATTTCATTTATTTGTCAGCTATGTTGGGTCACGTTTCAGGATTTGCACACAGCTTAAAAATTAGTTGAGGAAATCACAATGTAATATTACCCAGCCATTAAAAGGAATATATTTGATTCAGTTCTAATAAGGTGAGTGAAACTGGAACCTGTTATACAGAATGAAGTAAGTCAGGAAGAAAAACACCCATACAGAGTACTATGGAATATATATATGGACTTTAGAAAGATGGTAATGATAACTCTATATGCAAGACAGCAAAAGAGACACAGATGTGTAGAACAGTCTTTTGGACTCTGTGGGAAAGCGCGAGGATGGGATGAAAGTAAGTCAGGAAGAAAAACACCCATACAGAGTACTATGGAATATATATATGGACTTTAGAAAGATGGTAATGATAACTCTATATGCAAGACAGCAAAAGAGACACAGATGTATAGAACAGTCTTTTGGACTCTGTGGGAGAGAGTGAGGGTGAGATGATTTGAGATAATATTATCATATGTGAAACAGATCGCCAGTCCAGGTTCGATGCATGAGATGGGGTGCTCAGGGCTGGTGCTCTGGGATGACCCAGAGGGGTGGGATGGGGAGGGAGGTGGGACGGGGGTTCAGGATGGGGAACACGTGTACACCCATGGCTGATTCATGTCAGTGTATGGCAAAAACCACCACAATATTGTAAAGTAAGTAGCCTCCAATTAAAATAAAGAAATTTTAAAAAATTAAAAAAGAAAAACAAGAGGAAATCAGATAAGAGCAAATCAAATTATAACAATGTAGAATAGCTTTCTTTCCTTAACACATGTAGAAAGTTCTGTGGGGATTTGGGACTGAGAGAAGACCTGGTGGGGAACGGGACAAGGCTTCACGGAGGAGTCCTGTCTTTGAAGTAACAGTTGGATTTTGAGTGATTCTGTATATAATGTGACTACATGAACTCCCACCTGGCAATCGGTCTTTGTTGATCCTAATATGTGTTTTATTTTGATCTCCAAATACGTTGTGTTGGAGTCCCAAGGAGCTCCTTTCTTTCGTGAGAAGAATGGCCAGTGGCGTCAGGGAATGGGCCTGACCTCCCCTTCGGCTGCCACCGCTTGCTTCAGCCCCTTGCCTTTCCCAGACGTCCAGCTGGGACATCCTCTCATCTCCAGATGCAGTGCAGGGTCACATGCAGCCTCCCCTGGGGCAGGTGTCGGTGTAAGAGAAGGTGGCTTCTTAGCACTCCAGTGGACTCTGATAAGAAAACGTTCGTGATTTTTTTAAAAAACGCTTGAGCCTCAGTTAATGATTGAAAAGGCTTTTTTATTCTTTCTGTTGTCTCTGTAAGTCTGTGGGCATGTAAAGAAATCATTATATATATAATTTCTATATTTCATGTATTTATATGATGTATAATAATTGTATAGTAAATTTGTAATGATGTATAATAATTATATGTTTTACATATTAATAAATATATATATATATAAGTTTGAGATGAAGTTTAAGTGTGCCCCCTCCAACTTTCTTAATATATAGGATCTAATTCA